>CM031945.1:45682016-45687016 GCA_018749465.1 Paracanthobrama guichenoti
GCCTTGTCCCAACTTTTTTGAGATGTGTTGATGCCATGAAATTTAAAATCAACTTATTTTTCCCTTAAAATGATACTGTTTTTTCTCAATTTAAACATTTGATATGTATTCTGAATAAAATATTGAAATTTGAAACTTCCACATCATTGCATTCTGTTTTTATTCACAATTTGAGTGTCCCAACTTTTTTTGGAATCAAACAATTTTTTTTTGTAAATATAAAAACATTTGTTTTTTCAAACATACATTTACTACAAAAACATTTTGCTGCTTGATCTCGGCACAACATATTCACACATTAACCATCTCAGATAACAGCAATAGCTGCTTTAACAACGTCTGCAGAACTTAGAGGAGGTGAAAGGAAAACAGTCTCTGGCTTCTCAGAAACAAGAACCCGCTGAGACAGGAAGCAGCTGCCAAACAGTCTAGGACACATTTAGTAAGTGCAATACGGACAGCAGTGATGTTTCCGAGGATCTCCAATAACTCATGCGAAATGAAGCACTAGGCAGTTGCTGTTGGACAGCACACTGAAGGACCCCCCAACATCATTCATGACGACCACACAAAAGATGACGTTCATTCTTAGAATGGCAGGAAAACAGTGAACAATCACCTGCTCGTGGTCTCACAGAAGCGCTATTGCACTCTGAACCACTCGGTCTGCTCTTCAAAGAACGCCTGCGAGGATTCAAAGAACCCACCTCTACGGTTTCAAAATGTAAGATGATGTTCTCCATTTACAGTTTCTCTTCAAGTTTGAGAAAAAGCAGCTTTGAGGAACATGAATTGTCTGGTAGCATACAAATTAAAAACATAAAAAAAAAGGAAAAAGAAACAGGACCACAACTGGTCACAGTGACACGGTGCAAAGAACATGTGCCTCGCAGCTGAGAAGTGGAGCACTCAGTATGGCGCCACACTTGCAAAAAAACAGCCAACTGTGGTCTGCCTGTGGTCACAGACTTAATGAGTAAATTCTATTCAAAGTGCAATGAACATCAAGACTGAGCTATTTACGAGAAAAGACTGATCAGATAAAAGGCAGCTGATGTCCTCACTCTTTGTGCAACTGCTGTCAAGATAAGCTGAATATATACATAAAAAAAAACACACATCTAGAGTTTACTAAAGGCAAAAGTGTGGTCGTCTGACGTGTTGTATCCCCTCAGATGTGTGACATCATTTTAAGAATCAAAACAACAGGTCTGTGACATCAGACTGATGCGACAGTCTCATTCACCTCAGCCAACCGAAATTACCAAGTTGCATTTGCCAGAACGCTGAATTGTGACAACCACTTGTTGAATTTCCAGAAACGGGTTGCTAAAGCATGCCACTAGGCTACAGGTGCGCTTCCAGCAAACTGCATAGCAGGTGTGCCTTTGCTTACACATGCACCCTGCTCGCTGTGCAGTATGTAAATCGTATAATGAGAAAACAAGGGAAGCTTCTAATACGGTAGTGGTTTTACCCTTCATTTCTGCACTACATAACTTCATACTTCCTGTCATCTGTGCAAGGACCTGTTAGAAATCCTATACACATCCGACGTCTCTGTTTGGTCTCTTCTGTACTCATCCTCTACCTGCGGCTTGTGGTAAAGGAAGGTCATGTGATGTGCGTGTGTGTGTGTGTTTGGCTGTCAGAGGGTTGCTGGTAACACACAGGTATTAGCACCTATTTCACAGGCCTTTACGGGAAAGGAAAAGTAGGTTAGAGGCAGTGCGGTGTTGGTGTAAGGCAAAATCGCTGAACATCAGAGCAACGAGAGCCACAGCAAAAGACAGACCAAAACTCTGCATTTACATAAGGATTCCCACCGGCTTCCTCAACCAAGCTCTTCACAACATACCACAGTCCAGACTGTGTATTATCTAAATCAAACATTGATGTCTGATAAATAACAAAAAATATAGTTTGTATACTTAACTAATATACTTAACTAGGTTTTGGCTTAAAAGGAGACCTTTGGTGAGAAATGGAAAGATAAAATGAAACTTGCAGAGTTTAAATAATTTAAATAATTCATGATTCATCTCAGATGATTCATCTTTCTAAAGAAAAGAAATTATATGGAAATGCTGTCTCACATAACCAAATATATGTGCACTGCAGAAAACAAAAATATCTTGTCATACCAGTACAAGGACAATAAAGAGCATACATTTTAAATTTTGATATTCTGTTTCCTACTATCTAATGCATTTAAATAACATATTTAACCAATTAGCTAATCTGTGCTGAATAGCAGCTTCATTGTCAGCTGGGTCAGGTAATAAAATCTGCAAAAGTTTTGCAGATGCAGACAGAGTTTTGTTTACAGTACATGGCAGCACAGATATGCATGGTGTCAACAGGTTTGTGCAAACCAAAACAAATGTAGAAGTCAGCAAAATGACTTCATTTCACAGAAGTCACGCAAACTTAATGTTACTGCCGTTATCTATTTACTTTCAGAAATGTGCCATTTATTTAATCAACTATACAATACAAAAATGTGAAATCTGAAAAATCTGAAATTTGTGTTGATATACTGAAAAAATCTTGCAAATTATTTTTTGTTTTAAATGCCACTTATCATTGAACTGGTCTAAAATTTCAGTCACGCAGGTCGCACAGGTTTAGGGAAGCTGGGGTTGACAGATTACCGTCAGCTTGTAAAAAAAAAAAAAAAAAAAAAAAAAAAAAAAGTAGAGCAGGCTGTGGTTAAGCCTGAGAGGTGAGACACAGAAATAGACCGCAAAAAGGGGCAGAGAATGGGAAAGGGGAAATGGCTTTTCATAATACTGACACAAATGAGAAGAGAGACTGTTTCCTTGAAAAGGCAGCTTGACTGCTTGCTTCATTTTTTTTTTTCTGATGATAAACATACATTTAGCAGAATAATACAGGATGGAGTACGGTGGAGATGATGCACATCTACTATTTGCAGATACACTTGTTAATAACCATTCTAGGAATGTAGATATGTGACCTTATCATTGTCAGCCATAATTCATTTTTCCAATTCAAACTCTATGCTAGCTTTCAAAAATACCAAACTTTTTTTTTCAAAAACATTAAGACTATTTTTTTTTACTCTACATTAAAGTCGCAATCAAGCAGAAGTAGCGAAAGATCATTTCTTCTGTACTGTGACGTACATCCGAGTGAAATGTTAACAAAAAAAAAATTAAAAAAAAGGTGAGGACTAAGGATGTGCGCCACTACTAATTTAAATGGAAATTTTGTAACAGACTAGTTCGACTAGTCTAAGAAAGCCCCAGAAGTCCTCAAAACAACAGTCTATATAACCTTTTGGCTTCAAATAGCTTACATCTTTGAATGAATGAAAAAGTACTGTGGTTCATTAGCACGGCCACCGCTTGTGGTTGATTGTGGAGGGGCGGGGTTTAAGTGTACTAAATGAGTGGAGAAGTTCGGCATACGTCAATACTCACCAGAGAGAAGTCTTGTTGTTTCATTGAAAGATCAAGTTATCACATTGTGTTTGAGAACTACAAGGCCCAAAAAAAAAAAGATAAAAGAAAAACGCAGGGAATATCAATATGTTGGGATATTACATAAAAAGCGCTGGATGGAAATGGAAAAATGCACATAAAAAAAACAAAAATGTGCTCAATTAAGTGAGATATATTTTATATAAGCTATAAATAAACACCTGTACTAAATAAATTCCTCGATGCGCATCAAAAAAAGTCTCATGACTGTGATGGGACCATAGACTGTAGGATGGGACAACATAACTGGACCAACTAGCAGACTGATCTTGTTGCACAAAACTTGAAATACTGTTTTGGTCGTTCTGAAATGCCTGGGCAAAGTCTGTCGTCAAAGTGGTTTGGTACAGAGCTGATCCTCCCTATATGCATCATACTTTTGGACATAAGCACGTTGCTCAACAGGTGGATTTATGTCCACGCAATCCGAGATGGAGAGAAACAAAGACAAGTACAGACTTCTTTGGGCTTTAGGTGAGTGCTTAGACAAATACACGTAAAAATTATGTCATCTTGGAGACTTAAACGTATTCAGTTATGGCTTTGGTGAACAGGAGGATTATTCTGTGAGCTGGGAAAGTAAACAAATGCCTGTCAGTGTAACTGGTCTGTGCATTCACTCTTAAAGAGACAGTAGCCTAATAAACCCCTCTCTCTGTCATTTAATGTTAATCAAACAACAACAAAAAAACGAGAATTATTCACTGAATAATATTAGTAATAAGAATCAATGTAGATTTAATTCATACAGTGAAGACTATGCAATGTTTTTTTTTTTTTTTTTTTTTTTTTTTTTTTTACATGTGATTATTTTATTCAGTTTCTGTATAGTAGACTATTAGTATAATAACAGTATGCAAGCAGGAGGATATATTTTTTCCTGTTGTATTTGATTAACAGAACAGAATAAGAGGTTGGGGATCATTTCGAGGTTATGAAAGCACTGACAGGGCCAGTTTCTTTCAATGCTAAATTAAAACTGTCTTCTGTCTCCAAAAGATTTAGAGACCGTAATCCACACTCTCATAACATCATGTCTGGACTACTGTAATTCTCTGTACTGTGGCCTGCCTCAAAGTGCGATCTCTCGCCTGCAAATCGTCCAAAATGCTGCAGCGAGACTTCTTACCGGCACAAAGAAGAGATATCACATTTCTCCCATTTTAGCGCCCTTACATTGGCTTCCTGTAAAGTTTAGAATTGATTTTAAAATTGCTGTTTTTGTGTACAAGGCTTTATCTGGTGTTGCACCAAAATACATTAGAGATCTTCTGATTCCTTACTCTCCCCAAAGAACACTTAGGTCTTGTAATCAGCTTCTCTCAACCATCCCACGTTTTCGCGATTTTTTTGGATTGTATTGGGTTTAATGCATTTATATTTTGTATCCCGCATTGTTTTTTTTTTCTCTTTTAATATGCTCATTGTTTTACTGTACAGCACTTTGGTGCAACTCTGTTGCTTTTAAATGTGCTATAGAAATACATTTGGACT
>CM031945.1:46344516-46359516 GCA_018749465.1 Paracanthobrama guichenoti
AGACTCGCAGAATTATTATTATTATTATTATTATTATTATTATTATTAATATTTTTACATCAGATAGAAGCAAATTATGCAGAGTCAATAATAAATTATTGTTAAAGCATATTAAAATACCGTATGTACACAGAGTTCTGAAAGTGAAAATACATAATGTGCTCATCTGAATAAAAGCTAAAACTGCCCTGGAATGAATCTTGGATCGGATTGTTCAGGATCATCTTTGATTCGTTGTGTTTTTTGACACAGGTGGGGTTCTGTTCAGTTTAGAGGAAGGCGCGTCTTTCTGGAACCAGATGTTGACTTGGAGAATTGTGAGTGATTGTAAATAACAGCTTGGCTCCTCATTAAAGAGCACTATTTCACTCAGTTTGAAGGTTAACTGCTTGAACCTCTCATCCCGCTTTGTTTTTGATCTAGTTCTTTGCTTCAATGGTCTCCTCCTTCACGCTGAACTTTTTCCTGAGTATTTACCATGGGAAGCCTGGAGAACTCTCCAGCCCCGGTCTCATTAACTTTGGCCGCTTTGACGGTGATGTAAGTCCTATATCTTTCCCCCTAAGTTACTCTGAAAATCTGTTTAAGTGGAATTGACTCTTAAAGCTTTCCAAAATATCACAATAAAAAAAAATAAAAAAAACAGCAGCAGTTTTTGGTATAGCTATATTAAATTTAATGTGTGTGTGTTTTCTTTTTTAGATTGTTCAATATAATTTATATGAAATTCCTCTCTTCATTATCATGGGAGCTTTAGGTGAGGGGAACATCACTTTGTCTGTGCATAAAACATCTTAATAATTTTGTTTACAAAATTTAAATGAGTAGATGTGGCTTTTGAATTAGTTTTCTGTTTCTTTCATTTTCCAGGAGGGATGCTTGGGGCATTGTTCAATTTACTCAATAATTGGCTAACAATTTTCAGAATAAGGTAGGATCGTAAGCTATTGAATATAAAAGGTCATGGGTAATATGTCTTGCATTCATTCAGGGAAAACATTTGTGAAAATCAAAAAATGGATAATGGAAAACTGTTATTGGTGCCACAATGTATCTAGTTCTTTTATATATGCCATATTAAGTCACTTTTGCAGCAACTTGACAATAAGTTAGAGTAGGTGTTGTCATTGAATGTAAGTAACTGTGTATCATTTAGAAGAAGCAGTTTGGCTGTGTAGGACGAGTTTTACATCAAATCAATCATTTATCATGTGCCCAACAATTTTCCGGGTTACGCCCTCGTGTCAAATTTAGGCCAACAAGTAAAGGAAGAGACTTTCAAAACTTATTCAGAGTTTAATAGAGTAGGGGAAGGACTGAGAAGGACTGATTCTGAAAACACAAAATGTATTGGAGAATATTACATTTAACAAACCTTTTATTATTAAATATGTCAGATATATTATTTACACTGCCATTCAGAAGCTTGGGCTCAGTAGGATCAGTCAGTTGTTGTTTTTTTTTTTTTTTTTTTTTTTTTAAGAATTTAATACTTTTATTCAGCAGGATGCATTAAATTGATCAGAAGTGACAGCATCTATGTTTGTATCTATGGAAACGGCAAATTCTTGGGGGTGGGTATCTTAATTTGCAAAAAAAAAAATGTTACGCTTGCTTGAGGTGGTTTTTGACTTGTGCGATCAATGCGATTTTAGTCAATGCGAATAATGGGAGATGGAAACACCTTTGCCAAATAAATTCTGACAGCGAACATCAAACCCACATGACTAATCGACTGATTCCGCTGATGGTGGTTTATTTACTGTTGGTTACTAGTTTACCAATACCACCGTCATCCACGTGAACAACTTGTTGGAAACGTACCTAATTCGCATTTGTTTTCTTTTTTTTGTGAACATCCATCCATCCATCCATCCATCCATCCATCCATCCATCCATGAGATTTTAACAGGTTGTGTTATGTCTCAGGTACATTCACCGGCCCTGCCTGCAGGTAATGGAGGCTATGCTGGTTGCAGCTGTGACCGCTACAGTTTCCTTTGCTATGATCTATTTCTCCAATGACTGCCAGCCATTGGGACCAGATCACACTGAAGAATATCCTCTGCAGGTGTTTATGTACTTACTGAACTTTCAAAAATGCTTAGTTGCACTGATCCTACATCAGAATATAGTCTGAAATGGCAAAGAGAAACATGATTTGTTATATTGTTCATTTACAGCTCTTCTGTGCTGATGGTGAATATAATTCCATGGCCACAGCCTTCTTCAACACACCTGAGCGGAGTGTGAGGAGTCTCTTCCACAACCCTCCAGGTGTGTCTCTGTGCAGGTGTGGTTGGGTGTGGACAGCCTTGAGAATGTGTCTAAACCTCATATCAGGCTAGAATTTAAAACATCAAGCCTGATTGTTGTTGCAACACTTCTTGAATTATGTGGTGTGTCTGCATGGGTTTTTTTTTTGGTTTTTTTTTGTGTATGTGTGTTTCCATGTATCTGCCAATATTTTAAGCAGATTTAGAGTTACAAGCTGGAAGCAGGCCAGCTCAGAGGCAGCTAAAATCTTCCTACGCTCTGGAGAGAAGCCATCTTTGATTGCTTTCCCAGAGTGCTGGGCTAAACAAGAAGAAACGGCAAGGTTTATAATGGCCAAGTTGGTAATGCTTCAGAATCTAATTTGATTATATTATTTGATAACATCATAATTATATACTTTATATACGATTAATATCACAATTACTTCATATAATGATATGGTTTTAATATTACTTCATGGCTAGTGGCGGTATGGTGCCCCCTAGAGCTGGAGTCCTTGATAGTATGCTAAAGAGATCAGATGTTCACCCTGCTACAGATCATGCAGGGTTGTGCATGGATGTTGTTTACATTTATATTTAAGGCATTTAGAAGATCCTCTCATCCAGAGTGATGTACCAACAGTGTTTTTGCTTAACAAATGAGACCGTTGTGATCAACAGATGCAAGTGTGTGTGTGTGTGTGTGTGTGTGTGTGTGTGTGTGTGTGTGTGTGTGTGTGTGTGTGTGTGTGTTCATGTTTATGTTTTTTCTATCCCAGTGGGGACTTCAACCTGAATGCACACAGACTTATGGGGCCTTGTGTCACCGTGGGGACCTAAATTGAGGTCGCCATGAGGAAACAAGCTTATAAATCATACAGAATGAGTTTTTTTGAAAATGTAAAAATGCACGTTTTGTGTGATGGGTAGGTTTAGGTATTTTAGGTATTTTGTAGTACAGTATGAAAACCATTACGTCACATTACCACATGTGTGTGTCTTTTATTGTTCTCCTTTTAGAAACTTTATATATATATATATAAATATATATCTCTATCCCCATAAATCATAAGCAGTGTCTCAGAATAAGCCGTTTGCAGATTCTGGGCAATGTGACGTCACATTTCACAGGCCCCGTCCACGAGTGTTGATGGACACTGCCGTTTTAGCATAGACCCCGCCCTCAGAGAGCGGTACACAGTCGGCCATGTTTAACTCCTCGCCAGAGCATTTAACAGAAGCATTCAAGTAAGAAATGTGTTCATTCAGTCGAGAGCAGTGAGTGATTTTCTGTTTTTCTTTTGTTGATTCATATTAACAGCAGATATAGCAGTAGGTACTGTATATTACACTGCTTTCACTTTAGTAACGTTACACAGATCTAATAGACACGGGATTTCTGTACTTGCTGCATACGTGCGCAGACATAATCAACTGTTTTCATTAAACTTTGTGTGTTTCTGACATAACCTTGTGTGCATTTGACAGTTTAAATGATCTGTTAGTAATTTTGATCTGAAACTTTAGACACACTCTGGGGATACCTGAGACTTATATTACATCTTGTAAAAAGGGGCATAGTAGGTGCCCTTCAAAACAAATGACAACATAATAAAAAAAGATAAAAAAATACAAATAATAATATTAATACTTGAATCCAACCAAGGGGAACCGGACAAGCAAAAGTCACGTGTGTGTTTAATAAATCATATTACTGAGTATATATACCTCATAAATGTGCCATAACTGGACAGCCTATTATTAAGCCTTCAGTCTCAGCCATTCCTTCTAACCAGGCTGCCCAACTTGTTTTGAAATGAGTCCTGCTGAAATCTGTTTTTTTTGTTTTAATAATGTTATTTTACTGGGAATATCTGTCTCTCAGGAACGTATAACCCTGTGACTTTGGGGGTCTTCACTCTGGCCTATTTCCTCCTGGCTGTCTGGACGTATGGTCTGACCGTGTCGGCTGGAGTGTTCATCCCCTCTCTGCTCATTGGAGCAGCCTGGGGGCGACTCTTTGGGATTCTTTTGTCTGTTATCGCTTCTAGCCAACCAGTAAGTACAGCTTTACCCATCTCTACACTTTTTTAAATTATAGCTACATTTTTAATTAATCTTAAACCACACATTTGAGAGAAATAGTACAGTTAATCTTTCTTCATATTTTAGCTCTGTGTTGTTGACATTTTCTAATCTGATAGATTTGGGCGGATCCTGGAAAATATGCTCTGATAGGTGCAGCGGCTCAGCTTGGTGAGTTATTGATGTTTTAGCATCATGTGAATTTCAACTAGACGTTCTTTAAGAATATGCAGCAGGAATGCAGTCTTGTGGTGGTTTATAATAGTGCTCCCAACTGCATTTCTGTGAAGGAAGTACATGTCTTCAAAAACAAATATGGCTGTTTTGTTGTGTTAATCTGACAGGTGGCATTGTCAGAATGACCCTCAGTCTCACAGTAATCCTGATAGAAGCCACCGGGAACGTGACATATGGCTTTCCCATCATGCTTGTGCTGATGACTGCCAAAATTGTGGGGGATTACTTTGTAGAGGTGAGAAGCAAAATATCTAGTATGGTTGTTTTTGTCTCTTGTGAAGTGGTGATTTGTCTTTCCAGTAGTTTTTGGTCTGTTTTTTTAAAGGGTGTTACAGGGCATTAGTCATGCATGCATGTCATTTATGTTTTGTGCTGTTAGAGCATGAAGCATGTGTGTCAGTTTGTCTGACTGGTTTTTGTTGTTTATAGGGCCTGTATGACATCCATATTAAGCTGCAGAGTGTTCCTTTCCTCCACTGGGAGGCTCCTGCTACTTCTCATTGGCTGACAGCTAGGTAACCACATCCTTCAGTCTTACATATCATATGATGTTTTTATCTTCTCTGATGCACTCTATACTGACTAGGGTTGTGCGATAGAAGATAGTATTGTGTATCGACGATAGCCAGAGATATTGACGATCACGATATTACCAAGATGATAATTGGCTTGTTTTGCCATTTAATGTATTATTATTATTATTATTATTATTATTATTATTATTATTATTATTATTTTAAGGCTAGTATTATTATTAAATTAATATTAGGACCTACAATTCATTTTCCTTCCCTAATTTCATTACGAAATCACCACATTACCACATGTGCGACATCACCGACACGAGCGTAAACTACTACACAACTACATCCCTAATCAAAATTAAATTGCAAGGTAATCTATTCGCAGATTTTACAGAGCTTGTTATAAAAGAGATGCATCAATCTTATACAGTTGTTGTTTAAGCCGAGATAAAAACAGCATAGATGTTCATCAGGATTTTATTGTTTCCATAGCACATTACCAAAACATTTACTGACACTAATAACTCAAGATTCAAGATTCAAGAGTTTTATTTGTCACATACACAGTTATATACAGAATATACAACCGGCAGTGAAATGTAAACAGGTCCGCTCCATGGACAGTGCAAATTCACAGTTAAAAACACAAGGAGGAAATTATAATAGAAATAGGATATATAAAAAAAAGTACTATCTATATATATATATATATATATATATATATATATATATATATATATATATATATATATATATATATATATATATATATATATATATATATATATATATATATGTATATATATATATATATATATATATATATATATATAATTATCTGTAGAATTATAAATCAAGTCAAGAGAAAAAAAGGTAACAAATAAGGATAAAGTGGAATAAAATAATTGAAGTAGACTTTGCAGTGAGTAAACTGTAGACTTATAAATATGTGGTTAACAAATGTATAAAGAGTATAATGTGCAAACAGGTTTATGACAGGTTGTTACACAGTAACAACGAGAACAGAAAGTGCAGTGCAATGTCAGTGTATCGATGTTTATCCTGGACGTGAAGTCACGTGATGTTAAGTGACTGAGTTCAGGAGTCTGATGGCCTGGGGAAGAAGCTCCTCCTGAGTCTCTCAGTTTTGGCCATCAGGCTTCGGAGCGCTACCAGATGGTAGCAGCGTGAAATGAGGGTTTGCAGGGTGATTAGAGTCCTTGATGATCTTGGTAGCTCTACCTTTGCAGCGTTTGGTGTAGACGTCCTGCAGAGACGGGAGAGCTGACCCTGAGATACGCTCGGATAAGCGCACTACTCTTTGCAGGGCTTTGCGGTCATGACTGGTGCTGTTCCCATACCACGCTGTGATGCACTGAGTTAAAACACTTTCTATCGCCCCTAAATAGAAAGTTTTCAGGATAGCTGGTGAAACCCTGAATTTCCTCAGCTGGCGAAAATTCAGGGTTTCACCAGCTATCCTGAAAACTTTCTATTTAGGGGCGATAGAAAGTGTTTTAACTCAGTGCATCACAGCGTGGTATGGGAACAGCACCAGTATAGGAACAGCACCAGCACCAGTAATAACGCTAAAAACTATACAATTGCAAATGAACCATAATTATAATAATAATATCACTACATTTATATTGTCCTAATTACAGTCTTAGGTCCGAACACAGCACAAATCAGTTATCTGTGAAAAATCAAAAGGAGTTTCAAACACCGTCTTAAAAAATCAACGTGTTTAACATGCAATATGTTGATTCTTCTCATTTTTGATTCTTCGCAGTGTAGTAGTTGACCGATATGGATTGGCCGATATTGGCCTATATAATAGCACACAATTATATTTAAAGTGCCTAGATTTCTGCAAAGTTTAAATTATATTTTTAATATTAATAATAAAACCAGAAAGAAATCATTTGAAAAGTGCGTACGTTTAAAAATAAAAACTGGATAAAAATCTATGCGTTAGATAGAAACTAATAAAAAACACGTTAACCAAGTGTACACTCTGGCATTAAATGTTTATTAAATATTCAAAGACATACCTTTCCATTTTTAGACAGAAGTCCTTAAACTAATGAAGATGAAGATGGAGAATGGGTGCTTCTAAGCTCAGTGCTGTCAAAATAAAAGTCCTGCTTATGACTCTTATTGGCCCAAACAGAAAAACGTATCAGCCGATGGGAACCAAAAAATGTCAAATATCTTCTGATATATCGTCCTTGGCAATATATATCAGCCAGCTACTAGTCTAGTGCAGTATTGTTGTAATCATCTAAAACTATTAAAATTGTTTTCATTAATTGAATTAAAGCTAAAATAAAATGTAATATTAAATGAAAAACTTAAACATAAAAGCTTAAACGAAAAGTTGCTTTGGCAACTAACTGAAATAAAAATAAGTTGAAGATGCTAAACATAAAACCGTAATAAATGTATAAACAAAGCTGAATAGAATACTTTTAAAAATAATAAAAATAAACAAATTGACTAGAACTTAATGTAAAAATAAAAGCTAATTCAAAATATTAATGCATACTACAATATGAAATAAATAATCCTCAGATAACACTGGTGCAGTGTCATATAGTGAATGTGTTCACCACAGGGAGGTCATGAGCTCTCCAGTCACCTGCTTTAACAGAGTGGAGAAGGTCGGAACAATTGTGGACGTTCTTAGCAACACATCCACCAATCACAACGGCTTTCCAGTGGTCACCCATACTACTGGGCATGATGAGGTGACATAACCATGAAAATATGACATCAGGTCCTGTTACTCCTTGTATATTCCAGATTCAATAAAGACTAAAAGTTTCCTGTCTTC
This sequence comes from Paracanthobrama guichenoti, assembly GCA_018749465.1. NCBI lineage: Eukaryota > Metazoa > Chordata > Actinopteri > Cypriniformes > Gobionidae > Paracanthobrama > Paracanthobrama guichenoti. The sequence goes on from CM031945.1 coordinate 46,352,457, forward strand.
TTCCCGCAGCCGGGCAAAATCTGTGGACTTATTCTCCGCTCTCAGCTTATTGTTCTTCTCAAACATAAGGTGTGTAAAATGCTTTATTATGATGGCTTTAGTAGGACTTTATTATATAGGCAGTATTGTTACTATGGCAAATTCTGTCTGTGTCTCAGGTGTTTGTGGAGAGGGCGTCTTCTCGTCTCATCCAAAGGAAGCTACAGCTGAAGGATTTCAGAGATGCATATCCTCGTTTCCCCCCTATTCAGTCCATCCACGTCTCTCAGGACGAGAGGGAGTGCATGATGGACCTCACGGAGTTCATGAACCCAACCCCATATACTGTGCCTCAGGTCCGTTAACTTAAGTAACTTGCATTGTAGCATATTCTGGCACACTTGACGTCTTTTTTGAAGCTGCCAGTGTCTGTTTTACATTATAATCCTATGGAGTAAATCATGATTTCAAAATAGTCGTGAGTGCCGTCTTTTTCTGCAGCTCAGCGCCTCTTTTTCTGCCGTTCAAAAAAAGTAAAACTTTTCTGATAACGCCCCGTCAAGTGTTTTTTGACCACTGACCAATGACAAGTGAGTAACAAGACCTGACTCGTTTCCATAACAACAAGAAAAATGGAGAAGGTACTGGTAGATAGACTAATTGTGCTAGTGACGGAGCAAAGCTCCTGGACTAAATTATTGTAAGCGCCATACTGTTTTCTTCCCCGTATAATGTTGTGCACCCGCAAACGTTGTGAACCGACGTTGTCCTCCCCGTTAATTTCAAAAGCCAACGCAAGAGCCAATTTTATCTTTCTCGACATTTTGTATCTCTGCACCACACAGCACTCTTGTTGTTATAGCAACAAAATAAGCTATTTTGAACCAAACTAAAAGAGTGCTCTTGTCAACTTTTTCTGGTCAAAAAAGATGGCAAGTGTGAACACAGCCTGAAACTGTCTGACTTGCAAGGAAAGCAACCAATCATAGTTTTTGTTTTTGCATGCCATTTAGGGGCAAATTTATCTGAAATTGATTACATCATAACAATCGACTAGCATTGGGGGAAAAACAAAATAATAAATTGAGGCTGAGACTGGAACCTCTCTAGTTTCTGGCTTATTGGAAACTTGGAATTATGCCGAGTCCAAGCTTTAACCAGAATGCCACTGCCACACCCCATTAAATTAGCAAGAAATGCCACCAGGAAGTGTATTTTAGTTGTCCTGAGTATGTGGTTTAATCATGTGCGGTATTAACTGTTGTTTTTCATATTTGATTTCAGGAGACTTCACTCCCTCGTGTGTTTAAATTATTTCGGGCGCTAGGACTGAGACATCTAGTGGTGGTTGATAATGAGAACAGGGTAAGTGTATCGATATTCCACCTGTGTTTTATTGTGCTTCAGTTACTACCTTTAACTCACAGCTAATGTTTAGCAATTAACAATATGTTGATACTATATTAGAATTATTAATCAGTTATTAGATGATATTAGTCTTTTTTTAATTCGTCAGTATTGGTTGATATTGAATATTTAATTTTCCATGTTCATTTCTTCTAGTTTTACATTTAGATTAACTTTCTTAAAGTTAATATTTAAAAACACGAATTATTTAATAAAACTGTTACATTTAATCTTTAGCAAATCTCAAAATAAATATTTTTTTCCTTCCTGAAATTGACTTGTAGCATTTAAATGATAATAGTTTTTAATTATTTATTTAAATATTTTAATTTAATAATTTTTCAAATGTATTGTAATTTATTTAAATTTATTATAGAGGAAATAGTATAGAACTTGAATATTGGCCATTCATCGGTTATTTGCAATAACATCAACATTTCTAATTCCCCCTGCTTTGGATGTGAAGGTTGTGGGGCTGGTAACCAGGAAGGATCTTGCACGCTACCACATTGGTAAAGATGGCCTGGAGGAGCTTCACCTGGCTCAGACGTGATTGGTCGTCAAGTTCATCCTGGAGCCTGCCTTCAGAGCACTAGCTTTGGACCGTAATAACTCAGGGGCTGGTCAGAGTCTCTCTCATGTCAAAGATGCCAAACACAAACCTACAACATGCACAATTTGTCCGACATTCATTTTAAGGGCTTGATTATTTGAAAAATACATTTTTTCTCCTTTATCACAAAGTCAGTTATGCATTGATTTTTGCCTGTGGAAATACAGCGAATGAGCACATTATGTTAGTTCGTAATGTTAGTTTTGCACTATGTGACTATTTATTACATTTATACTATTTTAGAGAAGATGAGCTTTTCGGGAGCCCTAACTTTTCGTGCCTCTCCAAAAGCATACTTTTGTGTCACCTTGCATGTTTATCGTGACTAGTTACCATTTGAGGTATGTACATCAACGTTTATTGTCATGCCGTGGATAATGTATATCGACATGATAATGTGTCAGTATGCATTTCTCTTTTTTCTCATTTTTGCAGTGACAACAATTCCTGCATAATATAAATTATGAATACTTACTTGCTAATGCATAAAAATAGTTCTAGTAAAATGTTGTTAGCTCAAAGTAAGATATTCATTATGAATGTGCAGGACAATTCAAGCAAGTTTCCTGATCTTAGATTCCTCTCATCTCCATTTGTAGCATTAAGAGACCTATTGGCGATACCTTTATGTGCACTTAATACAGACTACTACATATATTGTTACAGTTAATATGGTTAATTGTTTTTGTTTACCTAGTCTTATTTAGGATTTTTAAATGTTTCTGTCTTGATTTATCAATTTTATTAGTGTCAAATATTTTAGGTAAATCAGGCCCTAAAATTAAATGCATAAATCCTATTTTTCACGTGGCAAGATTTGGTACGAGTTTAAAACTAGCTAGTGGTTTTATGAAGTACATTTCCTGAGGGCAGTTTGCCTACAGAATGTGAATTTTCTGCCTTGAGCTGCATTTGTTTTCTGTGAAAATCTATACTTTAAAATGAACATATAAATCACAGTATTGAGCAGTGAAAGATTATGCTAAAATAATTGCCAAGCACTGATTGCAAGAAACGGTCTTTTACTGAACATCAGATGAAGCGTATAAACATGACATCTTGCTGTCTGTGTGCTAAAAATTTGCGTACGAAGGCTGTATGCTTCAATGTTTCAAGCCAACATTTTGTTATTTTTATTGATCAATGATCTTTTGCTCTGCTGATCTCTACTTTTTATATGTTTGTTGATTTTGAAGGAAAAAAAGTTGAGTTTTATAACCATTTGAACTAATAAAGCTATGATTCAACATATGAGCTCCTTGTGCCTCTTCAGTAATACTCACAGATAATCATGGCTGATTTGGATTTTTCTTTTTTATAAAAATATGTAGTGCAGAATATGACTGGTCCAAGACTATTATTTAAAATGTGTATCTGTTAAAAGTTAATTTTGTAAGCTTTTATGAATACACTAGCATATATATGGCTTTAAAGCTAATAAACATGGATAAAAAACTATCTATTTCATGAAACTCCGCCCATGTTTAAATTTGTTAAGGCAACAGCACTACATGACTAAGCAGTATGTTATGTTTCAGATTTAACTTGACATAATCATCCCAGATAATACACTGACGCATTCTTAGGAGGTATCTGAAAAAAATGGTGTAAGGTGTGGACGTGCAAAATGGAATTCTCTGAGTAATGCTCCAAGGCTCTCATTTCAGTTTTCTTGTATGAATCTCATGTTGATTCACCCTCTTCATTATAATAATTGCTGTCATGTGTGGCAAAACATGTTTCATCCACACAGTGATCTCTCTGGGTCTCTATGTAGTGTTTCTCAGGATGTAATTATAGGCTAATGTAATAACATCATATTTAGATGATAATAAAAAAATTAAAAAAGAATATTTACATACTTTATGTAAATATATCTGAATATGGTTGAATCATGAGTCAGTGAGGTTATCTGTGTAGTGTGTTTAACTGCAATAATAAATCAGTAACCATTCGCAGACATTTAATTTAATCATGCTCCATTAAAAACAAGAAAAATAATTCCGTATAGAGCATTAAATGTGTCCATCTGCAGGGCAGGTGCCTGGGGGTTAAGATCAGTGTGTCCTAATCCATTTAGAGCATATCTAAATTTCCTTTCCTTAATCCTCTCAAATCAATAGGTGCCAAAATACATCTGTCTGGCATCAACTGCTAGAGCATTTGGTAGCTGTGTCCATTTACATTTTTTACTCCCTCTGTTTAAGTATAGGCCTATCTTAAATTAGTATAACCTCTATTAGCTTATATTCATTGATTTTCAGTTGGTCTATAACATACGTAATTTCTTGCGCAACTAGATGATGCTTGTCTTCAATCCAAATACCCAGGCAACAAAAACATGTTCTAAGAACGTTTTGCTAACATTTCTATTAAGTAATAAAAAACATTATTTCTGAATGTTCTTAGGCCCCGTTTACTCTAGTGCATTTGCGTTATAAACAAATAACTTTTGCTATGGTTACACCTGTCATCTACACTATGCCGACATTTTCGCACCTCGAGTTTGAAAACATACTTGGTTACTGATGAAACCTCGGTTCCCTGAGATAAGGGAATGGGTATTGCGTCTGGTTAGACGCTTTGGGAAAACTCCTTTTCTCAAAATACTGAATCTCAGGGAACCGAGGTTACGTCAATAACCAAGTACGTTCATTTTCAAATGGTCCCAAAGCGTCCAAAGCTAGACGCTTTGGGAACCTATGCAGTCACGGGCGTGCTAAGCGCAACGACATGTACCTCACATAAGCTGAGATGCTAGTGTAAGGATCCCAAGCCAGAGTTATTGACATGAGAAAGGATATGTGCCTGCAGAGCAGGGACTTCCAAACTGTAAAATCTAGCAAAGGTAGACGGTGAAGACCAGCCAGCTGCTCTACAGATATCACCAATTGATACTCCGATCAGCTACGCCCTCATTTGGGCCAAGTCTAAAATTGCACATGGCTGTGTTAATTCTGAGATCCAGGCATTCCAGAGGGCCGAGGAGCACAGATTTGTGAGAATTTAGTTCCGCCTCCGACAGAGCCAGAACAAGCCAGTCGTCGAGGTAGTTCAAGATGTGCATTCCCATTTGTCTCAAAGTAAAAAACTTTGTAAAAATGTGAGGGGCCAGGAACAGTCCGAATGGTAAGACTGTATACTGGTAAGCCTTCCCGTCGAATGTGAATCACAAGAACGATCTGTGACGGGGAATTATCTGGATATCAAAGTAAGCATCTTTCAGATCCACTGAGAAAAACCAATCCATCGGGCGAACTTGTGTGATTTGCTTCAAAGTTTAACATTCTGAAAGGCTGTTTGATAAGGGCCTTGTTCAGATGTCTGAGGTCTAGAATGGGCCTGAGGCCACCATCTTTTTTGGGAACAAGGAAGTAGCGGCTGTAGAAGCCCGACTCGCTTTGGGCTGGTGGCACCGCCTCTATAGCTCCTTTTTCCAAAAAGCTTGTCACTTCGGCACGGAGGAAGAGTGGGAGGGCTTGCTGCTTACACTCGCAACACTTTTTCCCTCGGCCGGAAATGAAACGGGCCGCTGAGGGGAAACTCGGAGCGTTTTGGAAGATGGTCCAGCCTCGGCGAGACTTAGCCCTCCCCTCTTCCTGCTCTGCAGATCAGGACTGCTTCCTCTGTTCAGGGTCAAGTCAAGTCAAGTCACCTTTATTTATATAGCGCTTTTAACAAGTCCAATTGTTTCAAAGCAGCTTCACATTGTTAACAGGAAAATAATGCAACAGAATTTGTACAGCCGTTCTGGTGAAACGGTGATGTTATCCAGCTAATTTAAATTATCATATAGTGTCAATGCGGGAGATCGGTAATATAGATGAAATTTAGGTGTCCCCAACTGAGCAATTCAAAAGCCAGAGGCAACGGTGGCAAGGAACCAAAACTCCTTCAGGGCCAGAATGGAGAAAAAAACCTTGGGAGAAACCAGGCTCAGTCGGGGGGCCAGTTCTCCTCTGGCTGACGAACAAACAGTGTATGATTATAATTCTGGCAACATTGCAGGTCTTAATTCATATTAGGTAAATAGATATTCGTACGATTGTTTGAAAGATTGGAGTCGTCATGCTGGAGACGGGTTTAATGAGGATATCGTGTCGATGCGGCTTTTACGGGTGTAGTTTATTTGACACGCTCTCTGCAGACACTTCAGGGATGCGTTGGTCATGTCCAGGCGCAGGTCCATCATCTGATCTGGATACGGCCTGGATCCGGCTGACTGCAGTAAACCTCGGGATAAACAGAGAGACTAACATTAGCGTAGATGCCATTCTTATGATGTAACGAGTACATCAGGTGATATGGGAAGTGTTCTTGGTTCCGGCTGACCTAGTTAATGCAGCCTAACAATCATTTACTGATTTGAATAATAGAAATTGATCATGTTTTATGTGTAAGCCATAGTAAAGAGATGCGTTTTTAGTCTAGATTTAAACTGACAGAGTGTGTCTGCTTCCCGAACAATGCTAGGAAGACTGTTCCAGAGTCTAGGTGCTAAATAGGAAAAGGATCGACTGACTGCAGCTATATTATTTTATCAACGTGTTATATTATTATTACAAGTCTATGTTTGGTGTAGGCCTAATAAATTACTAAGTAATCTAATTACTGTAATTTAATTACTTTTCCTTGAAAAGTAAAGTATGGGATTATTCTTAATTTTTCTATAATTAAATTAGTTACTTCTGATGTTATTGCATTAAATAGACTTTACAACAATTCTAGCCTATATAAAACAATAGTAGATTTAACACTATATTTACATTTTTAATGTTAAAATGTATGTTTTTAAAGTAACTCTCCGTTTACACACTTTGGTCAATTGAAGAATAATTTATGCAATTATATTGTTTATTTAAAAGAATCAAAAGTTCATGTGTGTCCTTGTATTGTTCAACTGGTCGAGGTTGATATGGGATTTAGAAAGTAATAAGTTATCCAATATTATTAGACAGAGTAATTAGTACAGAAATCAGTTACGCTGTTGAAGATGTAATTAGCTAGTAATTAATTAATTTTTTAGAGTAACTAACCCAACACTGACTATAGCTACCTTTT
>CM031945.1:46364516-46432016 GCA_018749465.1 Paracanthobrama guichenoti
AAGTGTAGTTTGGAGATCTGTAGAGAGCCTTCTGTGGCAATGGGATAAAACTGAGAAGGCATAACTGACCGTAGTTTTAAATCAGCACCTGATTGTATTTATGTGTTATTACACTGTTAAATATGAATAAGAGATTGAGAAATATGAAATACGAATAAGAGAAATATGAGTAAGGATTGTTAGTAGCAGCAGCAGTCGATAGGCATACATACACTTTTATAAGCACACAAACAATGTTAAAAAGATTAAATAATACAAACAGATATTAAGCACTAAACCAGCTGGGAAAATGTAATTCAACTTTTAAACAGAAGGGGGTGGTAAATATCTTAATAAAAGCTGATGCAATGAACTTGTCTGATAAAGCACAGTGGTTTGCCAGGTGCCCAAAGTTTACTTATATATTAAATCAAACTTAAGATTCAAGATTCAAGAGTTTTATTTGTCACATACACAGTTATATACAGAATATACAACCGGCAGTGAAATGTAAACAGGTCCACTCCATGGACAGTGCAAATTCACATTTAAAAACACAAGGGGGAAATTATAATAGAAATAGAATAAAAAGTACTATATATATATATATATATATATATATATATATATATATATATATATATATATATATATATATATATATATATATATATATATACAAAGCCTGTAGAATTATAAATAATCAAGTCAAGTAGAAAAAAAGTAAAAAAATAAAAATAAAGAAGTGGAATAAAATAATTGAAGTAGACTGTGCAGTGAGTAAACTGTAGACTTATAAATATGTGGTTAACAAATGTATAAAGAGTATAATGTGCAAACAGGTTTATAACAGGTTGTTACACAGTAACAACGAGAACAGAAACTGCTGTGAAATGTCAGTATGTCGATGGTCACGTGATGTTAGGTGACTGAGTTCAGGAGTCTGATGGCCTGGGGGAAGAAGCTCCTCCTGAGTCTCTCAGTTTTGGCCATCAGGCTTCGGAAGCTCGTACCAGATGGCAGCAGCGTGAAATGAGGGTTTGCAGGGTGATTAGAGTCCTTGATGATCTTAGTAGCTCTACCTTTGCAGCGTTTGGTGTAGACGTCCTGCAGAGACGGGAGAGCTGACCCTGAGATACGCTCGGATAAGCGCACAACTCTTTGCAGGGCTTTGCAGTCATTAATTCATATTCTTTAAATGTTTTAAATGATCAAGATCTATAACATGTAAACTGATCATCATATACACAACTGAGATCTCACTCAGACAATTCTGACCACTGCAACACAACTGGTTTGTGCAGAAAAGCTTTGAAATTGGTCAGTGAGGGACCTTAGTATCCAAAAGACTGAGAACCACTGGTATGGCATACTCATTTCTAGAGAACAAAAACAGGTATGACTGAGTGAGTGATAAAGCTGTGGCCTGAGGCAACTTCTTCAGCATTCCTTCTCCACACAGAACTCCCTTCATACCTCCTTTACGGTATGCAACTCAATACCAGGATCTATCAATCGACTTATGCAAAGACTACAACTTACAAGCATAAAAATCATAAAAAAACAAACGTTGAATGTTACTAAGAAGTATGTGACCAAATTGTGACTAAAACAATGTTTAATGCAATAACTGACCATTTTGTCCAGATTTATTGTATTAGATGCTACACATCTAACACATTAAAGCTAGGGTGCAAATACATAACGTTTATCATAATTTATAATAAAACTTGTAACTTTACATGCAACATTCAGCTTTTGTAGATATATTAGGAATATATTAAGATATTTATTCACTTTTAATTAAATTCAATTGTATTCAGTGCAAATTGCTTTTTGAAGAACGTACTCACTACAGGAGAAAGAGTGCAGCTGTTTGCAGCATGCATTGTTTTACAAAAACGTCGAAAATCCTGTCGAGGAATTTACAGACATGTTGAGACAAAGATGTCATATAGCCTATTTTAGCAGATGAGTCTGAGTACAAGGCATTTTAGGAGCTCACATGTTGTGGCGCAGATATCCGCTGATGCTGCACTGGAATGTGTAGATTCTGCTAGGTCCGTCTTCATTATAAAGTTTCTCTGCAGCATATCGTTATAATATCTTGATACGGCACATAGCTGTACATCGGAATTTAAAAGAAAAGTTTAATAAACCTGTTTGAATACACAATATCAGATTAACTATGCTAACGTTGCAGTTGTTTGCTTTTGCAGCACGTGCAACAACAGTGATACTGTCATGCTCACTCATGCCTGTGATACTATTTCGACATTTTACATAGCTACTTTTGCCATTTTTAGCAATGTGATATTCTTTTGCAAGTAGCTACAAACATAAATAGCGATATTTACAAAACTGCTTTAAACTATTTTATGTAGGCTACACTGGGCTGGTGTTTCTCTTAACAGCTGTGTGTTAGTGTGAGGCGTTGAATTGTGATTGGTAAACTCTATTTCCTGGAACACACATGATCTGAACACTCTTGAACATCCGCATCTACATTTCTGCAAGACGAGACAAGGGGGTAAGACACTTTTACTTTATTATTTTAATGTCTAACTTTGTTTTCAACGTTAGAAACGATTTGCTTCGCTGTAGAAATTATGCAAAGATGTATACGATGCGAACAAAATTCATATTAATATTTTAACACTGAAAAAAAAGTTTTTGGGGGGAGATAGTATTATATTAAGCGAAATTCTGAAATGTGAACAGTCTTGAACTGTAGGAGGTTTGGAGTAACTTGCAGATTTAAACTTATCTGATTTAGCTATTCTCAAGATTTCAATATATTGCCTATATGATTTTACTTAATGTAACAGGAATATGTGCTACTGAATGATATTAATATCTGGATTTGATGCATAATTCTATGAATTGATAATCTCGTTTATGCCACAAAGACAGCGTTAGCCCCATCCTCCAATTTTGTATGTACTTTTTTGGTAAAGTCGTATGCAACCACATCCTCCTTTAACCGAGATCCTGTTCTGACTGGCTCCTGTGTCCTCTAGACACCATGCACAGACATCTTACTGCCATTCTTTATCACTTTATATGTATGAATATTAAAAATAATATTCATGCACATCACCAAGGCATGTCAATATTTCACCTATTTTATTTTATTTAAATTCGCAAATATTTCTTGTTGCCATTTGAGAATTAGACCATTGGTAATTTTACTTGTGCGTGGATGAAAAAGTTTATTTAAAGTGCTGGTGAATCACTGTTATTCTCTTGCTCTAAAAAAATCTTTTACACATAGCAAGTGTTATATATGATGGTGTTGTTGAGTGTATTTATAGACAAAATGGTATGCTTTTATCAGCACAAGAAGGTCTATTGTTATTTTATTGCAGCCTCTGGAGAATTCAGATATGATTTGCTTTTGTTTTTTGTTTTTTTTCCTGAAAGCTCATTTTGCATTGACATGGTTTAAGGGGCTGTAAAATGATTGGAAAATTCTTGCGATGCCTTTTAGCCTCATATTGATGAGTGCAGTAGATGACATACGTCAAGGTGCATCACTGAGCTGATAAATAGCCTATAAAAGCTAACATGGAAATTATTTTCGAAGAGATGATAACTGTTGGTATTTGTTTTTAGTTATTTTTTGTTCTATCTGAACAGAAAACAAGTGCAGCCAATGTAGGTTTGGGCTAATAATATCACAATGCCTGACAGATCCGTAAAGAGGAAGCTGGGTATATTAACTGGCAGACCTTGATAAACAAGATCTCTGTCTATTGATCAAGACGGCCCTTTCACTTCCTTCTTGAGGTGTTTGTTGCTCAGGCCTAGGCTTGCGCAGAACTTCCTGAGGTAGCGAACAGAGCTGGATCGCAAGTGACTTACAATTCAGAGCAAGTCTCAAGAGGAACCATTCAGAACTGTTTAAATTTATTTTATTTTGTTGAGACCCAATTTGTGAGCACATTCAGACAATAGATGACAAGCTCCATATTGTTAAAATAATTTTTCTAGACCAACTGTGGTTGAAATTAGAAGCCTGCTTTTGTTACTTCCTGTTTGTGCAACAGTTTCCATTCATGCATATCATAAGTGAAGAATCTTTTGTTTTGTCTAAAGTGTGCATGACTTCATTATTAGTTTTTGTTTGTTAGTTTTCTCTTAATAAGTTGAAGAGTTGTTTTGATGTCTTGACTAGAGTGGTCATTGGAAATCACAGGCTACTAGTTACCAGCAGTCTTGTGCTCTCAGTTTAGTGTAGTTTGATAGATCTGTTACGTAATCTATCAAATCCCTTTTCAGAGCTGCTTGATTTAAACAACTGCCAGTCAGTCTGAACTCGAATCCCAGATTGCGCTAGCTGACCACAATGTGAAGTCTACACTGTCGGATAGAATAACCACAATTAAGATCTCTTAAAATTGACATGAAAAAGAAGTTGTGATAGTCTTTTCTTCCATTTTGTGACGTATATCTAAATGAAACGGCTTCCCGAACAAGAACAAATGTAGGCGTGGCTTGATTTTGTCCTTGTGGAATTGGTTGGATGGTAGGGATGAGGAAATTTTGGAGGGATTTTATTATTATTCTTAGCGAAAAACACAACAACAAAACAGTACAAAATATTGCAATATAAATATACAAAATAGAAACTTTTACATTTCGTTTTGAAACCAAATCTTCCGCCATTGTTGTCAGTCAGCTTGCCTCACTCTCGACACATGATAAATGAAATCTCCTGCTGCTGATCTGTGCTGTGACTCTCGTTCGCTCACACTGAATTGAGCAGACACATTCAGTTATTAATTGTATCTGTTCTCTTACTGAACTAAATCATTTTTATTACTATAAAAAATCAAACCGACAGTAGGGGGGCGGTGCTGTGGTGGGCAAGTGATCGGTGTGCGGTTGAACACCGTGTAACACGGGTAACACTGACTATTTGTATATTGTGTTGTAAATTTTATTCCTATTTGTTAATTTTATGTACAATAAGTCATAAAAAAGCATTTCGCTGCAAGGTCTCGCGACGTTTGACATATACCGTATTCACGTACAATTAGAAGGATAATTAAATCTCATTATAGTTGTTGTCCTTGGTTTTCTGAGTTCTCCAATAGTAATAAAGCAAAACAAAGATGTTCACTACAGTGATTTTTAAACAGTGTTTTGCACATGGAAAAATCACTGACCATGACCATTATGCTAAATATAAATACCTCTTCAGGTGCAATCCAATGTGTCTTTACCTAGTTCACACATCAGATCATGTGCAGTTTGTGCCATAGCTTTGCACCAGACATGCAGCGAGATGCCGTAATGGGTCTGTGCACATAAACCAATTGCAGCACCTCTCAGCAAGATGCTACCAACGGCAGAGCATCAAGGCTATGTGAAATGCAGAGGCACGCCCAGTGTAACCTCCGACAGGTTCCTCTGACAGGATCATGACCCCTGAAAGAGATGACAGAACGGCGTGCTGGAGAACTACAAACTGCTAGAACTGGTAATTTGACCAGAGGGGGAAAAAAACAGTCTGCCCAGCATGTTGTCCCTAAAAGAGAGAAAGAGAGAGAGAGAGAAGGGAGATAAATGGGGAAACAATATGATAGTTGATATAAAATGGGGGATGGTAAGAATAATAAGTGTCTCTAGAGAGTAGAAATGTGAAGACCGAGAAATAGAACAGGGAATAAAGAGAACGGAGGGGAAAGGGTACTGTGTGTGAGAGAGAGAGAGAGAGAGAGAGAGAGAGAGAGAGAGAGGATGAGATCATCGCAGTCTCCTGTCTAATGAGTGATGGGGTTGGGAGGCGTGCTGAACTGAGGCGGAGGGTTTGCTTCTCATGCCGGTGGAATCAATAGCGTCTGCAGACCGGAATACCGTTCCCACATTAGCGCCTCATTGCCAACACTTCAGCCACAGCCGGTCTTCCAGCGTGGATTACACACAGATAATTTGTGCATTCGTTCACTCCCTTACTTTCTTTCTCTGTCTCTTACATACTGTCTCTTTACTATCTCTCTTTCTCTCTCTCCCTCACTCTCTCTCTCTAGCCAACCCACACCCAGTGATTCTGTATCTTGGTTTTTTTTTGTGTCGGTAGAAGGGATGCTGCTGTGAATTCTTTTTTTAAATGTGTTTTAGACACAGATTTTTCTGTATCACGGGAAGTGTGCTTTCTTGATTTTTTTCTCCTGATTTTTTTGGGGAAACCTTGTGGAAAATAGCTTACTCACAATGTTGGGCTTGGATGTTTGTGAATTTGGAGGACAGTTTCTTGAACTGCTGTGGTTAACAGTTTGCTACAGAGGTGAGGATGCATTTATGTTGTCTATCATGAGATAAAAATGTTGAAAAGTTGAAAATTATGTACTAAAATTAACTTGAATTTATGCAGTTTAAATGCTCTTCAAACTCCACAGAGAGACCTCAGATGATATGCCAATCTAATAGACCAGCCATAAACCTTCAGCTGAAGTAGTTTGAAGCTTATTGTGAATGGAGTTTATAAGTTGCAATGTATCCTAAAACCTATTTTCAAACAGATTTTTTAAAAGTCATATTGAATAGCCATTTTGTGTGATGACTTCCTTTGTGGATATAGACATTTAGTTGGCATGTGATGCAGTTAAAACAAGCGAACGTTGATTGATCAATATGTATTGATCGATTGGTTGTTGCTCTCACAACATTGCTTTGTGTTTGTGATCATCATGTTGCGTGTAATTACAGGTCACAGATGTTGTTGATTCAGGGCTTCACTCTGCAGAGCTTCTGCTTACTGACACCAATCTAGTGTTGCTCACTTCTACGTTACCTCTTTATCTGTCTTTCACTCTCTTAGTGTCTCCATTTCACTTTGAAATCTTGGAAGTAATGCTGTATGACAAATGAACACCTGCCTTTAAGTGGAGAGTAAATGTACATATATAAATGTGTGTGGGATGGGTTACATTGCCATTGCTATCTCAGATTCCTATACAGTATGTGGCTTCTCCATGAGCATTCCCATTAATATCAATGCCAGTTGCTCGGATGACGCAGAACCTCCCGGAAGTATGTGGTTTTTCTCACGGATGTTCAGTTTTGCAAGTGTTTTGAGGCAGATACCTGACTAATCACTCTAGAGACAGGAAAAATATAAAGTCAGGTTAACTTAAATGTAAGCACCCCAAAAAACAAATCTGCTACTGTTAAAACATTTACTATAATGTAATTAAATATTTGTAACCATATGCGTATGGTGTAGTTACAACATATACCAACAGGGGCTAATGGAGCCATGCTAACCAACTAATCTCAACCTGATCTCATGAGAAAGTGTTTTACAAAGTTGGAATTGCGTAGTATGATGTGATTCGTAGGAAAATGTGTAAAAAAAAAAAAAAAAGGAAGCATGAACCTGCACTCCTAAACCTAGCCCTCAGTGGGGCATTAGCAGGTTGTATGAAAACTTACAAATGAGATCATACAAATTCATACAGATTCCAGTTTAGCAAAATATAAAATAATAAAATAAAATAATTATGAATTGTCACAAGACTGTTGGATAGAAAATAACACATGAAATCATATTAAATCCATATAAGCTTTGAAATTTGATAAAAACAGCGTATGCTGGTTAGGTATGTTTTGAAGCATGGCAGCTAGTTTAAGCTGGTCAAGTGCTGGTCCTAAGAAACTAGCTCCAGCTAAGGACCAGCATAAATCAGCTCAAACCAGCTGACATGCTTCAAAACATACCTAACCAGCATATGCAACAGGGAAATCTGATATTTTGGAATTATATTTTGGAAACCGAACAGGAAGTGGGCACACTAACAAGGATGCTAAAGAACACAGCCTCTAGTGTCAGTTGTTAGAGCGCCTCTTGAGGTGAGGTTTACATGCACAGCTCTTACTGGCCTATGTCCGTTACACAGACATTTTGCCCCGTCCCAAATGGCACCCTAAACACTCGCGGACTTCCTCTCATGTGCACATGATCATGAAGTCTATGAGACCGTATGATGTCCCATTTTTCATTTCAGGTTTTGGAGGGGTGCTTATGAGCGCCCCCTGTGCTGTCGATGTGCACCCTTGATGTGCACTTTTGCCGGGCCCGCACTGACGCGAGCTCCACGACAGACTTCCCAACAGTCAAAGCGGCGTTCCGTTCCAAAAGTGCAAACTCATGGGAAGATTACAACTGTTGTCATTTTCCGCAAGGCCTTTGACAGCACTGTATAAAGAAATAGATATACAGTACTGATAGTCAGTCCACAAGATCGGATTTGAAAACCAAACCGGATTTGTGTGCAGTGTGAACAAAACCAGAGTAGTTTGAGGCAGGGTGATTCCAGCAGAATCAATGGTGTTTAAAGAAGGCCCACAAAACCGGGCTCCAAGGGACGCACCGGTGCACGGGTTTCTCGGCTCTCTCTCTGCCGGACTGCAGGTGCTGACACGCTAAGACCCCCTGTGGCCTGGCAGAGCTGCATCACACCTCAATGAGCCTCAGCTGCTGCTGCGCTGTGATGGATGGCTTCACGTCAGAGACCTGACACATGTTTAAAGGAGTAAATCAATTAGATTGCATGTAGGAGAAACAGAGATTTCAAAAAGCTGACATGTTTGTGCTCCCTGTAGGGAAAGACCATATGAATGAGGAAGATCACATGCATCATTGCACTACATGCAGTCAGGTGTTCAGCTCTGTTTTCTCACAATGCAGCTGCTGTCTGATTAACGATCCTGAGAATTTTAATATGTCGTGCATTCTCCAACTCTTACGTGTGCTAATACTTATTTTAATGTTTTATACTCATTTATATTATATATTGTTTTCAGTTACATATAGTAGTACTGTTTTTAGTGTATTTTACACTGAACCACTCCCCTCCAATCATCAGTCTTCTATGAGCGAGGAATGGAGAGGAGGTGCACCCCACCCTCTATTCAATATTCCGTTTCACTTAAAAAATACGTCACAATACTGAAATAAAGTCAGTTGCAACTTCCAGTTCACAGGGACTTTAAGGTCTCCCTGCAGCTATTTTGTTTTTTTCAAAATAAAAGCTTTATGGTTTAACGCTTAAAAGCAAAGAAATTAAGGAAGCTATTCATTTGAGTATTGTAATTTTACAGTGGAACTGTAAAATTTTTATTATAATACAAATCTCAATAATACAGAAAATAGTATTATTACAATAGTGATATTTCTTATTTTGTTTAATATTTTTATTTAGTAATAATAATAATAAAAGGGATATTATTAATAATACTATTCCTTTTAATTATAATATGATTTGTAATAATGTATTAATAATATTGTAATAATAATATTAATATTATTAAAATATTATTAACATTATTTAATAGATTCATACATTTTTGTTTTATTCAATTGATAAATACATTCTTTAATAAATTACTTAATATTATTACAGTATTTCTTATTTTGTTTAATATTTTTATTTAGTAATAATAATAAAAAGGAATATGAATAATTATTATTTTATAGTTATGTTAATATATAATCCCATTTAAATATTATGCCTAACTGTGCAGCACCTACAAATAAGCAAATCTGGAGCTCTTAAAATAACATTTTAAATCCCAACAAATGTTATTAATGTAATGTTATTGCGAAAAATTGCAATTAGATCACCCTAAATTTTGCATTCCTACTCTTGTCATCTTTTTAATGAATTTTACACTTGATTGTTAACATTTTTGTTATTTATATTACATATTTTGGCTTATTTGTTTTTCTTTCAGCAGATAATTGTCTAGTTCATTTCTTTTTAATTAATATGTTTTTTTAATTATTAAAAAAAGCCACACTTCACCATATCCTAATCCAGTTTGCAGATTTTCCCTCAAAATTAAAGCAGAATGTCTGAAGATTTTTTTTGATCCGGCTTTATTCATAGAATGCCCTCTCATTTTACTTTGAAATCATCTTGTGAGTATTTAATCTGTGTGTTCTGCCCTCTTCTAGATTATAATAAATGTGTTCCTGCTGCATTGTTTCAACTTGCCCCAACCTTCTGTGACAGTGTCAAATGGCTTGTGGGGTTCTGTCTCTAAAACCGTTGAATTGTGCAGATTTCCGGCCTGCTGTGGTATGGGTTTGTCACTGACTTAAAGGATCAGAGTTTACTGATATGAATCACTCTCGACTCTGCTCTCAGTTTGATTAGCAGGGACTTTGAAGTAGTTGAAAAAAAAGAGGAGGATGTCAGGGCTGCAGAGCACTTAAATTAAAAGTGTTAATATACAGGAAACTGAGCTGGCAAGATATTTAGACAATTTTTTTATTGACTTTAAACATAAATGAATAAACAACAGTCACTAGCCATTTTTCCACCCCCTGTTGTGAATGTTTTTAATGTTGTTCATATGTCTATGTGGTGTTTTTAATATGCTTTTAGACAAACCATGTACAAATTCATAATATTTCTGAGGATTTTCTTCTTAAAACTGCAGTGAACCAAAGACAGTCTCAAAAACGCAGTTTGAAATCACTGGTGTTTCTGACATCACAGATATGTTGTAATCAATTGCCTCAACGTGTCGGTTGGGCTTTAGCATATCATTAACTATGAACTCTGAAGCAGGGGAGTCTCAAGAGAAGCCAGGTTATCCTGGTATATTTTTCTGTTGATATGAAAAATCGTGTACACTTAGCAATATAGCAGGTGAACGTTATGATGAACTGTATGCCTTTCTCCACTGATGTTCTGAGTTGTTCAAAGTGTTTCTAAGGATACTGATTTTCAGAAGGCACCTGTCTGACTCTGAGATGGCAAATGGGTTTGTGTAACATTAGCAACACATTATTAGCTGTTTGATAACATAGTCAAGCAAAAGGCTAATCATATTAATTGCCACTATATGTTCGACGTTGTAGAGAGAGATACATCGACTTATAGATGAGCCTGTATAATTCACTCTTCCACTTCTAGTTCAAACATATATTGCTGAATTGAACCAGTATTTCCACTTGCCATTGTGCAGCTTTACCCAAAGACTATAAATATAAAAAGGGACTTTGGTTTACCTCAGTAAAGTTGACTGAGTGGATCTCTGAGCTGCTGTGAGTGGGTGGAGGTGGGGCCAATTTGAACCCAACATGGTTCTGGAAATACTAAGTGAAGCAAGGGTGTAGTTACATTCAAGCTATTTTAAGGTATGAATAAAACATTTTCACAGGAATGTTTTTTTTAAATGTAATTTTGGTGATTAAAAATTTGTTTTAAGGGATCAAATGATTTACTACAGGGGACTTTAACTTTAGCCCCTTTTCCATCCAGTATTTTTTTAATGCAATATCCCAAAATGTGCATATAAATAGGTGGATGGAAACATAGTGTTCTTTATTTTTTTTTTTTTTGTGTGTGTGTGGCATTTTAGGGTCCATTTACACCACCATTTTTAACTAAAAACTGATTTTTTTTTTTTATTTGTTAAGTTTATTTACAAATAAAATAAACTTAAATTGAATTACTTACAAATAAAATGGTGACTTAATAATGGTTGGCCATTCATTTACACGACAATGGGGGCCTGAAAACAGGATACAAAGTACTAGTTTTTGAAAATGATACTGTTATCATCTCCGTGTAAACTAAAAACGTGAATTTGTGAAAACAGTGACATCATGCACATGCGTATTAGTGTTTCTTTACAAAGTAACATCGCCAACTACTGGCCTGGCAGCATAATACAGCGTTTTTCACGGATCCGTGTGAACAGGGAGTGTTTTGACAACGTTGTCGTCTGTACGCAAAGGAAAAAACGAAAAAGGAAAAGCTTTTCCATTTTTAGTACATTGTTGTCGCATAAACTTACCCTTTGACCCTCAGGGGTTTATCGCCCTTTGCAAGGGTCTTTAACTCATGTTAGAAGAATGAGGTTTAAATGGACTAAAGAAACCCTAGTTGGTCTTCCATTTATTTACTGGGAGTCCACTGAATATTTGGGTATACGGCTGTTTTTTTTATTTGTGATTTGAATATCAGAGACTGCAGTTTGTCAGCGCTCTTTGCTCGTTCACTCCACCTCATTAGCTGTGCACTGAAACCTGCAACGTGCCATCAGATGAAAACCAGCATGCTATCCATCACAATGTAGCCAGGCATTTAACTGCTTCTACTGATCAAAGAGGGCCAAAGCTTGTTGCCTTTGAAGCTTGAGATGCTGCAGCACACGTATTTCACTCCGAAATTATATCTCTGAAGGGTGGGGGAAGCCAATTAAAAAAGCTTGTCAGATTCTTCACAGTATTATTATTCACAGCTGAGCAAGGGTAATTACTGTCATTCTTCTCTTTGCTAATAAAAATGACCTCTCACTAGTGGCCACTGCGAGAATGGCAGCATGTCTTCAGTGTTCTTTACAGCAGTGCTTCTCAATTGGTGGGTCATAATACAAAAATTGTGGATGGTCTAACACAATCTCATGGCAAATTGGTGGCTAATAATTTGTATGAATTCGTAAGCTCTCATTTGTACGTGAGGCTGTTTACACAACACCATTTTCAACTAAAAACTTTTTTTGGTGTTTTGGCTGTTCATTTACACGACAACAGCATTTTAGGGGCCTGAAAACGGGTTTCAAAGTGCAAGTTTTTGAAAACAATATCGTTATTGTCTCCGTGTAAACTACAAAAATGTGAATTTGTGAAAATGGTGACGTCATGCTTATGCGTATTACATGCTCTGTATATAGACGCGTAGTGTTTCTTTACTAATTAACATCGCTAACTACTGGCCTGGCATGCATAATACAGCGTTTTTAGTCATTTTCATGCGTGTGAATGGGGATAATTTTGACAATGTTGTCGTCTGTACATGAACAATGGTGATGGATATATTTAGGGCTGGGGTTAGGGGGTGGACCTTCATGGATTCATACAAAATCAATTTGTATATTTATGTTAATAATGTTGATTCAGTTTGGTTTAGTTTATGTTTGTACAATAAACACTTCAGCGATGCAATCTGGATGCTGAAATGCAAATCCGCTGATTTAAAGTTTTTTTTATTAGATGGTCTTTATTACTTTCACTCATTGAATAACATTATGAACAGCATTGAGAGGACATCAGTGATGTTTAATGATTCAATGTGGATCTCTGATCACGTTGCAGTTTTGAGATGCCATCATCATTATAGCGAAAACATGCCCTGAAATGCATCTATAACCATCCTTAAGTGCAATCCCTCACTACATAGTTCATTTTGCTTGTAATTTGCAGTGAGAATCTTGGCTTTGGCTTATGAATATGCTTTAAATTGCCCAATTAGTCCAGTCAATTATTCAGTGTGACCAGGCTTCCTTATAGTGAATCTCAGCTCGGGATTTGATTTGTGTATTCATTTGGTGTGCAAGATATTTAATTAGTGTGCATTTTTTAGCCATATTTAAAATGTTATTGCACAGGCATAATTAACTAAATAGCCTTAATATGCACAGGATATTGGTCCAAAGGACACTATTGTGCAAAATGTGGCCACACCTGAGTAAAATGTCGTAACACTGCAGTCAGTTCAGGCGTTTTGCACAAGAGTTGGCCGTTGATTAATACTCATTTATGCATAGCCAAATTTCCCCTCTCGCACTTCATTACCACTTGTATATGTACACATTTAGATAGTTTATTTCTCTGTATTAGTAGGTTAATTGGCTCACTTTGCCGTATGTCTCAACATCATTTTGCACCTGGAAATTGCACAAATTGTGCAGCCTTCTCATAAAATATAATCTGACCTACATGTCCTTCCTCAAATTGTATTCCTGGATAGTGTTTTTTTTTTTTCTTCCGTTTTTTTTCTCCACAGGTTCAATTGATGTAGAGATACAGAATTCATTCCCACACTTTCCTACCTTTTTGTTGGAGGAAATTGGCTACCCATTTTATATACAGCAACAGCATATGAGTGTCATGGTCCTTGAGCTAATGCTATCCGATGCAAAAGGAGATGGTGGTATATTTTTATTAGACGCTATGAGTGAAAATCGCTCTTATAAAACTACTGGTGTATTAGAGAGTGACCCCTTAAAAACACCCTATTGATTCCATCAGATCAGATTTTATAGCCCCGTCCTTCCATTATTGCATTTGCCTTCACATTACAGCACTTAGGGTTTTTGTTCTCCTTTTATAAAGGTTCATTGTAGCTCTTGATAATCACTGAGGAGGATGTAAGCATGTTTCCATGGTTGCTGAGGCAGAGCTTGCCTAAACAGCATTGACACACTGTACATATAACATATAAACATAAACCTGGTAACAGCCCGTATAATATTGAGTTCCACCTCCTGAGGTTGACAATTTATATTTTCTGAAGGTTAAGAGTTTTAGGCCCCATTTTGCACCCTATTTGTAGAAAATGGCAGTATATTTCCACACAACGCTTACACAAGACTGCTTCTCTAGGGAAGTTATATGGACGTTACGATTTGGCTCTCTTAATTCACATGACAAATTGCGATCCCTGTTGTTGGCCTCCTACATGGAGAGCAGTTTTCTGGGTCTTTATTTTCCTCTGTTTCTCTGGGGAGCAATACCTCAGCTGTCTGCTTTCCAGTAATTATTAGCTGTTAGGCTGAAATGCAGTGTGCTGGTTTTGACAATGAAAACACGTTTTTCAATGTCTGACAAGTGGCTGAATTAATAAAAGCAATGATTTCTTTAACAGATCTGCTACAACCAGACCGGCTTATTATAATTAAACAGGAACAGCTACTGTACATAAACCATCAGTTGCTCTTTTTGCTATGTATATTGTCAGACTGTGGGTATTTAGTTAGAAACTGTCTCTCAAATGAGCTGAATAGAAATGGAATTATCAGCGTTGAAGATGAGTATTGTTCTGCTACGTGAGGATTACAACGTATGACTCTGAATATTAAAAGAGACAAATCTGAATTAGCTAATCTGAATAGGTTTGTGTTTCAAGCCTAAAAATGTGTGAGAGGAGGAAAGAGAGCAGAGAGTCTTTTATCAGAGCATTACTCATCTGTAGAACCAAGAAACAGTCACATTGAACATGTAGTTTAACAGGTCATATATTTCACACTAGATTTTTACACTAATAGTTCAATATCTGGCGATTTTATGCTCTTACCAGATGCTCAAAACTTGATCGTGAATGGCATGCTGAAGTCCTTTTCAAAGTCCACTCTAGAAATGTGGTCCGAAAACTATACTTATAAAGTAATATTAAGGTTACGTTTTAGTCAGTTTTAATCCAAGTCAGGGCAAGCACAGAAATGTTATAATTTCATAACCATTAACTAAACCTAAATTCAGAGGAGATAAAAATTAGGTTGATAAAAAAAATAAAAATAAATCAGTCACAACCACAGCCCTCAGTATAAAATCTTACTGATAAATAGAAATGTTGATTCAGGTATGTTGTTAAACCATTCATCTGTACATCATTCATCTCACAAATCATCTGTATGTGAAGATGTCTGTGAATGTTCTTTAAAACTTATTGAGAAGCAACATAAAATCTTAAGCTTAAGACCTGATTAGACCTTTCTAAAACCCTTCATTCCTGTTTTTCTCAGGCATAATGGCTGATAAAGAGAAAGACTTGCCAGTGGTTGAGGACGAAGATGAACCAGATCTGAACTACCAGCCTCCGGCTCAAAAAAGTCTGCAGGAGATCCAGGAACTGGACAAGGATGACGAAAGCCTGAACAAGTACAAGCAAACCCTCCTGGGCTCTGGACCTGTGGTGGCAGGTTAGTGTGATACTGTTTAAATTTTTTTTGAAATGCCTTATTGAATGTGCACACCATTTATTAATATATTTTATACTAATATTATAATTTATATCCTACCATTCAAAAGTATTTTTGAGTTTCCACAAAAATATTAAGCAGCACAACTTCAACATTGATAATAATAAACGTATCTTGAGCCGCAAATCATCAAATTAGTGTGACACTGAAGACCGGAGTAATGATGCTGAAAATTCAGCTTTGACATCACAGGAGTAAATTACATTTGAAAATATATTCAAAAAGGAAAAAGTTATTTTAAATAAATAACCCCTTCCCTTAGGGGTACCTAGCACAGTGGTCTGGTACTAAAGGGTGGAGTTAGACTCACTGCAGAATGTTGATTGGTTGACAGAGAATCATCACTTGCTCGTGCTTTTTCGGCTGTGTTTGTCCTTGCAGCCTGCAGCCTTGGCTCAAACAAAGTGTGTCTTCTTGTTACAACAGCCACATGCTGAGAGGCAAGAACAAGATCTACTGTTTGTCGTCCACTGTTGTTTACGAGAATGACGTTGATTGCTATACCACGCCTATCATAAGGGTACTGTTGGCGGTGGAAATGCAAGTCGGATTAGGGTTTACCGTCCCAAACAGTACTGTACTAAACCGTACTGTACCGTACTGCACCGCTCGGTGGAAATGAGCCATAAATGCAGGCTTGGTGAATTTTCAATATTTTTAATGGATCACAGTCTCACCAAACAACTTCTAAAAATGATTTGAATCTTATTGATATTTTGACCCATATTTATAGATACACACAAATAATGAATGTTGCAAAGAATCTCATCTTGTAAAGGTTGCATTGTCTTCATGTTTAAAGCTGTAGCTCGGCTCTCCAGGGACGGCTCTCCCGTCTCCTCCTGCTGTCTAGACGGATTCAGATCCCCCAGGGGACTCCAGTCTTGGTTCAAAGCCCCCAGACAATATCCTCTTAAATCAGAGAAAGAATGACAATGAGAATCACTTAGTCTGAATAGCATGGCTTTGAACTGCTTTGTTGTTTAGAAAAACATGAAACATGAATTATGATAACACTGGATAATTCGAATGTGATATTCTGTCCCGCTGCATTAATTATAAGATCTGTTATTGTATTTCTTACTCAGTTATTGAGTGAACTAGCTTTGGTCTGTTTCTCTCTATGATGAATTGTTTCTGTGATATTATGATCAAAGCCCAGCAATCCTAATTTCTTTTGCCACAGGGAAAATCCAAATATACACTTCAAATCCTTTAAGTTTGAACTGAAATACTTGCTGATACAGTGTTCCTAAAGGCATAAAAGGCAGATTAATTTCTTCTTGACTCATGGGGCTTAAAACGTTTGATTTAGATGCAATTTAATTTTCTGTAGCGAATTGATCAACTGCAGTAATTTCTTTCTTTTTTTTCCCCATTCAAATGCAACTTGTGTGCCAAGGTTATTTACCTTGCGAGTCCTCTGATTCATAAATGATTCATCTTTGTTTTGTTGGTTATGGCCAGGTTAATAATAGACTTTATTCAATATGCTGGAATGCAGACAGCAGCCTGCGCTGGTATTTTATAGCGTTTTGTGTTTCAGTGTAATGACTGAAAGATCTGCTTACAGACCTGAGATCATGATGACCAATCAGAGCAAGGCACTAAAGTGGATCTTAAATTGCCTCTTGAAAACTATGATACAAACCCTTCCTTATATCCTCATTTCCTATTGTGTATTAAATGAAAATTGTCATAATTTACATAATTGTGTTTATAATTTCCAAATCTGTACATTAAAGGGGTACTTCAGCGCTGGAAAGATGAATGTGTATTTAAACTGGGTCATTTATGTAGTAGAAATGTGAAATTATTTTTGAATTTGGTGCCTTCTAGACTGAGAAAAGCCAGAAAATTTATTTTTGGCTCATGTGGATGAAAGACAACAACTCTCAGAATGCACTTGCTTCGTTGCCCTATGAGGCCACTCCCAAAAGCCACTGCTACTGGTTCAGTGGATCACTTGCCCACCACAGTACCGCCCCTACCGTTGTTTTCATTTTCATAATAATAAAATGATTTAGTTCAGTTAGAGAACAGATACTACAATTAAAAACTGTTCAATATAATGTGAGTGAGCCGAGCGAGTGTCACAGCACAAACACAGCAGGAGTCAGATTACATTCATCGTGAGATGAAGAGCTGAGGTAAGAGCATACATTCACGGCGCATGTTCAGTCTGGCACATTTTCAGATCATGCCTATGGAAGCTTAACTTTCATAGGAATTCATTTGAAAAGTTGAAACACTCACTTTGCTCCGCACCGCTCTGTTTATGAATGAATGCCCGCAGCTGCCCGAGGCGAGTGCTGTGAGTGAGATCCCACCCCCCATGGGCGGGTTGAAAACATGCAGAACTAGCTCCTACTACTGGCTTGTAGTCTTTAGTGGACGCAAAATGACGATATTTGTGTCATTGAAGAATTTTTTCCAGAAATAAAATACATAAATCTCTTGTCTCAGGGGATATGAGGGGGAAGCACGATCATTCGAATATACTACCAGATTTCTACTGATACAAAGCTTAATGCTAATCGCTGTATCCCTTTAAGATTAGTACCAGTGTCATTTTAGTATTATTTATATATTATTATATTTTTAATTATTATTTTGAATTAGCTTTTCAGTTTTTATTTTAATTTATAGTAATTAAATTGTGCATATGCCATTTTCATTAGTTTTTTTTTTTATTATTATTGATATTTATTTTTATTTCATTTCATTTCAGTTTTAGTTTTTATTTATTTCCAGTTAGTAATTTATTGCTTAAACTAAAACATAATTCAGATAGTTGCCAAAGCAACATTTCTAATTGTATTAATCTAATAAACAGTACATTATTACATTCTCCTTTTGCACTTCACGGAGGAAAAAAATATGGGTCACCAGGGTAAAGATGAGATGACAGATTTTAAATGTTTGGTGAACTATCCCTTTATCCTTTCACTGGGGCTGAAAACACTGGAAATATGAAACTGGTTTGTCTTGACGTCTATTAATTTGCCATAAGATCTTCTCAGATATAATAGTGGGATTATGCCAGGGTGATCTGTCATGTTTGGTGTGTGTGGTCCCCAGTGCGCAGTTTTGCGAGTGAGCATGCCTGTGGCGGTTGGCGGCACTTGTAACCATCAGCGGATGATGAACTGTAGTTCCCACTTTTAAAACCAGCCCACCCTGCATCAATAACACTGCATCAATGAGACCCGTCCAACAATTTGTTATGTGCAGTTTTACACCACTAGCTCCCTCTTGGCACTACAGAAACAATCATTCAGTGGAACAGTAGAGTTAAGCATCTAAATTAAGCTAGTCACCTGCCCTGCATGCTTCATGGGACAACTTCTATGATGTAGGGCGAACTATGGGAGTTCACATATCACTCTCACCCTTGTGTTGTTCCAAGCCTATATGCATGTGTTTTATTCTGTGAAATACAAAAGGAGAATTTCTAAGGTAGCTTCACTAAAGATTTAAATGTTCATCACACAAAGCACATATCACACATTCTGCGGCTTCAGAAGACTTGAAATTTGTGTGTGTGTGTTCCTTTGTCCTTTTTTGTAAAGCTTGACAGACATTGTCATAATGCACTATTGTTGTATGGAAAAGATTAGAAAAAAGTCTCCTTTTGTGTTCCAGTGGAAAAAATAATGACAGCATGCAGGTTTGGAAAGACATGAGGGTGAATAATGACTGAATTTTCATTTTTGGGTGAACTGTTCCTTTAAGGGGTGGGGCAGCCGCAGCTCTGTCACTGTTAAATGTGCTGAGACTGCATGCTGGGGTCACTAACCTGCAGCGGCTCTGTGTCCACCTAAACCCTGACAGGCCCGATCTATTTCTGTAATGTCCAGAGCTCCTATGGCACAAGAAACCTGGGAGGGAATACATGGTTGGCTTATTAGCAACAGTGACTGACAAGACTTTAAATGCCTCTTTATGTTATAATGAAGGTGATTATGCTTGTGAAAGACACTGTATCTCTGCTCCAAAACAATCTGAGCTGTATTTTAAAGAATTGTTGGCTCTTTCCTGACATAAAGACTGTTCCACAGATATAGGCAATTTAATGCTGTTGTCTTTTGAAGATACCGTTTGGAAAAAATGGATATTATGAATACATTTGGTTCAGTTCCAAAAAGTATTTATAAAAATAGATCAGTGTAATTCAAAATGGTCAATTAACCAATATTTGTGTTACTTTTGCTGTATATTTGTATGCTTAGAGTATTATTCCTTAGCAATATGCTAACATCAAACTCAAATTAAATCAGTTTAGCCTAGCTAATATTTTTTTTTTTTTTTATATGTGTTTGAAGTATCGTCCCATTAGCTTGGCAAAATGCTAACGTCAAACTCGATCAGTTTTGTGTGTCATTTTTGATATGTATTTTTAGCTTAGTAACTTGAAATCTGTTTCCTGTGAGAAACTTTATTCGTGCGAAGCCTATATAGAATGTTACCTCAAAGTCACTTATGAGGTTCCATGACCATTAGAATAATGTCTAAGTAGGCAGTAGACATTGAGTCAGCTCACTAGGTTTTGGAACACAGCTTTTTATATTGGCATCAGATAAAACAAAGGAAATGAGTGTGAATTGTATAGCTGGATAAATTGGTCTTTCCTCAAACCTTAATTGATTATGTTCATCTGCACACATCTGAGATGATTAATGTGTCTTATTTACACACTGACTGGCCAGTGCGTTGCAGGTCCACATGAAAGCCCTGTTTCCCCCTCTCCATTTTCACTTTATTATTTAAGTATCTTCCCTCTGGCCTGAGACATGATGAATGTGTGGATGAATCGGCCTGGAGAATGATACTTCAAATTGTGTGGAAGATGTGTGCTATTATTTTGTTTTTCTAAACGATCACACTGAAAGTCCCAATTTGGTGGCAGGGAACTTTGTACAGGCAAGAACCACTCATATTTGCTTTAGAACTGTTATTTAGCCGGCTAATCATCTTGGTCTAAAATGGATGCAGCTTCACTGCATGCAGAGAATATTAAAGCCAATAAACACTGGTTGCCTATTTCTTATTGTTTACGCACTAAGGAGAAAAGGCTATTCTGATGGATAAGTCAGTTTATCCTGTAGGAACAGTATAGTTTAAGTATGGTTGAATAAATATAAATGTAAAGACAACATTTTGCAGTTTCTCAACTGTTTTTTTTTTTCATTATTATTATTTCTTTGTAGATCCCACCATTCCTAATGTTCAGGTGACCCGGCTGACTCTGATGTGTGACCAGGCCCCTGGACCCATCACCATGGATCTGACAGGTGAGTCTCTCAAGACAAACTAGTCAAGTGTAAACACAATCCACTGATTCAAAATATAATTTTATTTATTCAAATTAATCAGATATACTAATACTTACTGTGACAATCTCTCAAATGGGGTTGTTTTATTATTTTGCACACATTATTTTATATTATTAATTGTACTAAAATAATGCACTACACTGACTATTATTTATGTAGCTATTATAGTATATATTAATATTTTCAATGAGATTTTATTTATTTTGTATTTGTTTTTCAGTTGTATTCATTTTATGTGATTTTTAAATATTTCTATAGCTTTTTTAAAAAAATCTAATATTTATATTATATTTTATTTAAGCTTTAGGTCAAATAAAGAATTTTTTTTTTTATATATATACAATCACACCACTGACAATGATACCCCTATTTCAAATCCAAAGCATTCCACTTATATTTTTAGTGTGATTAGTATTGGTAGGATAATAGTTGTTTGGGTAGAGGTAAGTGGGCTGGATCTGTGGTTTTGTCCACACAAAGGCTGCTGGTCAAGAGCTGGAAGGGCATTTGCTTAGTTGACACTATTGACAGAGCCTCAGTAGCTCTGCACTGCATTCTAATGCTTCACCTCCCCTGCCTTCAGAGGGATGATGTCATCCCTTCCTCTGCCAGCCAGTATCATGCAAGCAGGCTTGAGATGGAGATCTGCAAGACAAATCAACATGCACTGTTGTATGCAACCATGTACCTGCCCTCGATACACTGGAGGGGACTGTCAGGTCTTTTGACGGTCAGAGCAGGTTTCTGCCGCCCTCCTTTGCCCTTAGCCAGTTCAACAGTGTATTTCTCTCTTTAATAATGGGAATACGGCAAAAGGTCACCTGGTTGCTAGGCAATAGGATGATTCTGGGCTGTTTAAGTCAGAGATTTAAAGTAAGAAGCCCTTTTCAGTTATAAAATCTGTAACATCATTCAGCGTCAGACCTATGCAGCAGCACATTTCCTCTTTTAGAACAAAACCAGAAGTGACTTGCGATTTGAGTTGGTACAGGAAGGCGTTGCCCTCTTTACTCAGAGTACATTGTTACGCTTTTGTGTGTGGACTTCCTGTTTTGCAACTTTTATTCTTAAATTACCTCTGCACTGAAATAAGTGTTCATTTCTTTATTGGTTGCCTGATGGCTGGATAATGGTCATTTTAGATTTAAAACCATATAACTCAAGACAAAGGGGTTCAGATCAGTGTACGTTTTTATGTTTTTTTGTTGTTTTAGTCATAGTTATGGAAGCTAATTAAAAGAATCTATAAAAGATAATTGCGACTTTATTATCTGACATTACTGACATTTTTTTCTCAGAATTGTGAGATATAAACTCACGATACCGTGTTATAGTCAGAATTGCGTGATGTAAAGTCGCAATTGCGTGATGTAGTCGCAGTTGCATGTTATAAAGTCAGAATTGTGTGATGTAGTCGCAATTGCGTGATGTAGTCGCAGTTGCGTGATGTAAAGTCAGAATTGCGTGATGTAGTCGCAATTGCGTGATGTAGTCGCAGTTGCGTGATGTAAAGTCAGAATTGCATGACGTAAAATGCAAAATGCATGTAAGATGAAAAGATTTATTTTTTATTCTGTGACGGAAACAAATCTTCCATACATAGTTGATGCTTTTAGTTAAAATTTTAGTTATTTTATGTAAAATGTTTGTCTTCGTCTCTTATTTCTCTATTATTTATTCTCATTTATTAAAATGTCTCTTGTTTTCATTATTGCTGACAAAATCAAAAGCCCTGTCAACAAACCTTTTATTCTCTGTGTGATCCAGATAATTACACTACTATTCAAAAGTTTAGGGTCAATGCAATATTTTTTTTTTTTATAGCAAGGACACATTAAATTTTATCAAAATGACAGTATATACATTCATAATGTTACAGAAATTTTCAATTTCAAATGAATGCTGTTCTTCCAAACTTTCTGTCCTAGGGGAAAAAAACTTCCACACTTAATTAAGCAGCACAACCATTTTAAACTAAAAATAATAAGAAATGTTTCTTGAGCAGCGTCATCATCATATTAGAATGATTTATGTAGGATCACGTGACACTGAAGACTGGAGTAATGATATTGAAAATTCAGCTTTACCATCACAGGAATAAATAACATTTTATAATATATTCAAATAGAAAACTGTTCTTTTAAATTGTAATACTATTTCACAATATCACAGTTCTTACTGTATTTTATTTTTTTCAAATAAATGCAGCCTTGGTGAGCACAAGACTTTTTCTTCAAAAGCATAAAAGTCTTAAGTCTTTTGTACTGTATATTAAATGTTATGTATTTAAAACATGTTTTTGCACTGAAATACCGTGCTCTCACCCCTATCCATAAATATAGAGTGAACACTTTTCACTATACAAGAAACTGCAGGAAAAACAGCATAAAATATCATTCTATAGTCTGAGCTGCAAGAAAGAGCACATTAGAGATCTGTGATCAGTAACGCAGATGTGCCAGAGTCCTCCTGTAAATGACAGCCGAGCGTGGTACCTCATGGTGGGACGTCCACTGGGATGGAACATGCTAACCAGACTGAAATTTTGATGGATGTGGCTGGGCCGACACGCAGTGGAGGAAAAAGACTGTAACAGTTAGTGGTGGATGAAGGTGGGGAGCAGAACCTGACTGCACTCAGACTCGAAAAGCACTCAGCGTGACAGTAGAAGTTCTGCTCTGCTGACGTTCAGATTAAAACAGGAAGCCAGACCTTATCATGACACTCTTAATTGAATCTGAATAGTCCGCATCTGAGCAGCTGAATATTTTGCAGTGTTAGTCGCATCCCCTCAGAGAGAGGTGTGAATAAAGCACAGAGGATGCACTCTTAACCTAAAAACAAACAAACAAAAAAAGTGCAAATATATTTCATATGACACTGACAACCAGTGGTAAAGAAAAAGCAACATGATGGAATCAGTGTTCATCACAAGTAGCTTTTCCACAAGCTGAGGTAAATAAATGTTATAGTATTGTATGTACACAAACACAAAACAAATGTGTACATACAATACTAAAATAATGCAATTAACATTAATTTAACAACATGGCACAAAGTGACATTTACATGAGACAGAAAACAAAAGAATACATATATATATATATATATATATATATATATATATATATATATATATATATATATATATATATATATATATATATATATATATATATATATAGTGATTTGTATCATCAGCAAAACATGAAATGCCTCAGCGATTTATTACAGAGAAAGTACTGAACACAATCAAATATTAGTGTCACTGTCACTTGATGGTGGATCTGGTGAAGAAGCTGTCAGCGATCAAAATATTGATTTTGAAGATGTTGAAAATGATCGTTTGGAAAATGTTTGAGATTTATATGAGCAAATATGAGCCAGATGCTGAATGTGCTGAGAAATGAGCTCTGATGAGGACAGTGATGATGGCATACAACATCTGTTCAAACTGAACTTCCAAGCTCCAAAATGTAACAAAATATGCTTTATTTTATTCTTCTGTAATTGTAACTCTACTATCAGGAGAGTTTTGTATTATTGCGACAGTTAGAGATCTATCCTTGTTAGATATACAGTGGTGATCAGAATTATTGGCACCCCTAGTAAATATGATCAAAGACGGCTGTAAAAATAAATCTGCAAAATTCACAAAAATCAAACCTTTCATTGAAGTAAAAGAATTGAAAGTGAGTGGTAAATCATATTATGAAATAAATGCTTTTCTCCAAAACACGTTGGCCATAATTATTGGCACCCTTTTGGAACCTCCTTTTGCCAAGATAACAGTTCTGAGTTTTCTCCTAATGCCTGATGAGTTTGGAGAACACCTGACAAGAGATCAGAGACCATTCCTCCATACAGAGTCTCTCCAGATCCTTCAGATTCCCAGATCCATGTTGGTGCTTCTTCTCTTCAGTTCACTCCACTCATTTTCTATAGGGTTCAGGTCAGGGGACTGGGACGACTATGGCAGAAGCTTCATTTTGTGCTCAGTGACACATTGGTGTGTTGATTTTGATGTTTGTTTTGGATCGTTGTCCTGATGGATCCAACCACTGCCCATTCTAAGATTTCTAGCAGAGGCCGTCAGGTTTTGATTTTGTATCTGTTGGTATTTGCTAGAATCCATGATTCCATGTATCTGAACAAGATGTCCAGGACCTCCAGAAAAACAATAGTCCCACAACATTAAAGATCCAGCAGTATTTTTAACCGTGGACATGGGGTACTTTTCATCCCTGTTTGCACCAAACCCATCTGGTGGGTTTTCTGCCAAAAAACTCTTTTTATAGTTTCATCTGACCACAGAACCAGATCCCTTTTGAAGTTCCAGTCGTGTCTGATGACTGAATATGCTGTAGTTTGTTTCTGGATGAGTGAGGAGGATTTTTCTCGAATCCCTCCCAAACAACATGTGGTGATTATAGGGGTTATTAGATTTTTTTTAAGTTTTTTTTTTAGGCTTTCTGACCCCAAGACTCAACTAATCTCTGCGATTCTCCATCTGTCTGAGCCTTGGAAAGTCTTTGTCCACTCAAACTCTCCTCCTCGCCTTGCATTAAGACGATATAGACACACGTCCTCTTCCAGGCAGATTCGTAACAGCTTTAGTTGATTGGAACTTCTTAATTATTGCCCTGATGGTGGAAATGGGAATTTTCAATGCTTTAGCTATTTTCCTTTAGCCACTTTCTATTTTGTGAAGCTCAGCAATCTTTTGCTGCACATCAGAACTATAGTCTGTGGTTTTACTCATTGTGATGAATGATTAAGGGAATTTGGCCTTTGTGTTTCCTCATATTTATACTCCTGTGGAACAAGACGTCTTAGCTAGACAATTTCATGTTCCTAGTCACCCTGGTGTGCTAAAAAAAAAAAATATTCATGGGAATATACTTCATATTTTACTCATAAAAAATTCTAGGGGTGCCAATAATTGTGGCCAAAGTGTTTTGGAGAAAAACGTTTATTTCATAATGTGACTTTCCATTCTTTTATTTCAATGAAATGTTTGAGTTTTGCAAAACATTTTAATGATAGATCAAAAGGATAAATAATGCAGATTTATTTTTACAGCCATCTTTGATCATATTTACCAGGGGTGCCAATAATTCTGAACACAACTGTAGTTCCGGGTCACTAAAGCCACAAATATATAATAATGATTGGCGAAACATTCATGCATGAATGCGACCTTCTGAATGAATATAAATAGTTTTTTTAGAAAGGAATATGTAAAAGATAAAAAAGTAATAGTAGGGAGAATCAATGAATTATGAATAATATTCTGCCATTGTGAGAATAACATGTAACTAGTCTGATTACAAGTATTTTAAAATGTTATATAGTAGTACTTAATTTTTGGAATCTGATTAATCCAGATTCCAAAAATGAATCATACATGAAATGTCCTGATAGATTTATTACAGTTTTTCACCATATATATTAAAGGAACTTAATGTTATAAACAGGTTTTTAACATAGCCTTTTTACAGTCTTTTACCATTAAATTGTCCTTCTTTTTTACATTATGGGCTGCTTTAAAGGAACACGCCAACTTTTTGGGACTTTAGCTTATTCACCGTATCCCCCAGAGTTAGATAAGTCCATACATACCATTTTCATCTCCGTGCATCCCATAACTCTGTCTGACGCACCCTCCGCTAGCCTATCTTAGCACAAAGACTGGAAATAAACGGCTCCAGCTAGCCTACTGCTCAAAAAGTGACAAAATAACGCCAACATTTTCCTATTTACATGTTGTGATGTGTATAGTTATATTGTGTACAAATCACAAGGTTACATGAGACACAGCCATCTTATAAACGTATACATACTGGGGACTATATTCTCAGAAGGCGAAGCACTGCTACTTCTGCGGAGTGATTTGCTTGCAGCACCTGAGAAGCACCATTGTTACTTCCGTCAACAAAACCAAAGTGACTAGGTAGCTAGTAATGAATGTGACTGTTGATCATGGATGACTTTGAGGAATTGTCAGAAGATTTTTACTTGGTATCAAACCAAAGTCCAGAACTATATCGTTTTGAGCCAGAAATACACAGACGAGGAGTTAGACAGCTTTGGAAGCTGATAGACAAGACGCCAAATTACCTCTAGCACCGCTCATTTGTTACTGTGACAGAGCGCATTCATGACAACACAATACTGACATTACAGGGGATACATGGAGCACGGGAACAACTGCAATACAGTAGTGACCACCCTATTCATGTAATAGTGTCACTAACGTTACATTAGATCTAGCAAATGACACTGTTACAGTTGGCTAGTCATCTAAAAACATAACAGAACACTTACCGTAGCCACAGGTGATCCACGTCCTGTCTGTACTACCGATGGGATGGCCATATCCTTCAGCACACGTTTCATGGTCTGTCTGGCAAATTCAATTTTTTTTCTTTCTAAATAGTCGTCCTCGGTTAAATGTTCTGAGCAAACATGATGGTACTCGATGATGGCTGCAGGTGTGTTTGGATCTATATCCAGAGCAAATAGCCATAGATTCATCAGGTCAGCGTTTTGGATTGGAATTCTATGAAATATCATGGTATTCCCTTTTTTCCCCGTTTATTGTCGCAGTTCTTTACAATACAGCGAACACCCATGATTGTAAACTATCTAGTAATTACTGACTCTTTTACTCCAACTCTGCTCCTCACCACGAGGCTTCTCAGGTGCTGCGAGCAAATCACTCCGCACTCCGACAGAAGTAGCAGTGCTTCGCCATCTGAGAATATAGTCCCCAGTATGTATACGTTTATAAGATGGCTGTGTCTCATGTAACCTTGTGATTTGTACACAATGTAACTATACACATCACAACATGTAAATAGGAAAATGTTGGTGTCATTTTGTCACTTATTGAGCAATAGGCTTGAGCCATTTACTTCCAGTCTTTGTGCTAAGCTAGGCTAGCGGTGGGTGTGTCAGAGAGTTATGGGATGCACGGAGATGAAAATGTTATGTATGGACTTATCTAACTCTGGGGGATACGGTGAATAAACCAAAGTCCCAAAAGATCAGCGTGTTCCTTTAATATATTTTGGGTCTTATCATGTGCGGTCCTGTGCAAATGTACAGTAATCAGCCATCTGGCAGTTACACCAATGTCAAGTCACATTTAGAAGGATGCAAAAAAGACTGATTTAGAAATTCAGAACTGATTTGTCCTTTCTTGGAAATGTAATGTAAATGCAGGAAACGGATCTTTCAGTAAAGTGAGATTCAGTGAGTTATGTTGATGATGATGAGGTGTCTGTGTTGAACACTGCAGTAGTGGGAGTGAGGGTGGAACGGGCTGCTCTCATTCTCACCCCTTGCCAGATTGTAGCTCCTCCAGACTGCTAGAGCTTCCGCTGGGATCTTCCTTATTATCCATCTCCATCTATGCTCTCTCACTGCTGTGTGGGAGTCATACAAAAACGGCATACCAACTACAACAACTTCAGGAAACTGTGTTCATAACCAAACAACACCTCCTGAATCTTTAAGCACAGGGAAGGAAAGAACACACATCTACACATGCACACACACATACACATACTGTACATATGTGTGTGTATGTGTACGTTTGGTCTTAGGTATAGTTCGGTTCACTTGGTTAGTGGTTCACTTGGTTAGTTTGATCCAGACCAAAAAAATCACAAATATGACGAGAAAAAACAGGTATGCTTAAGCATTCTGTCCTTTTTCGGATTACATCTTGTGACACCATGTGATGTTTACATGTCTTTGGTCCGTTTTGCGTTCATATTTCTTTCGAACCGCACCAGAGTTTGTTTGGAAGCAGACCAAGAGTGTTTTTGGTCCACTTGTTTGGTGCGCACCAGGGTTCGGATGGCAGCATTCACACTTTTAAAAAAATTAACCGCACTGACAAAGCAATCGCACCAGGGTTCATTTCAATCGAACCAAACACACCCTAAGTGAACCTACATTGTGGGGACCAAATGTCACTCCCCATAAGGATAGTAAAACGTCTCGGTTACGTATGGTAACCCTCGTTCCCTGAAGGAGGGAACGGAGACGTACGTCGGACGTCACCGACGAATTGGGATCACTTCAGGGAGCCCCTAACAGCTTCGAGATATAGAGAACAGGCCAATGAGAATTGGCGTGCGAGATTTGCATCTCGCGCTCCGCCCCGCGTCGCGGGTATAAAGCGGAAGTGAAATGCACGCACGTTTGTTTTTCACTGAGGAGCCGAACTACTGACTCGGCCTGCAGTGATGGTACAGCAATTGTGGCGACGGGACGTACGTCTCGTTCCCTCCTTCAGGGAACGAGGGTTACCATACGTAATCGGAGACGTTCCCTTTCAGTCGGTCACGTTCGACGTACGTCGGACGTCACCGACGAAATTGGGATCCCTTTGGAACACGCCACAGTTGCTACCACTTCCAGCGCCCTGGGAAAGCCCCTCAGACCCCGGCTGTTCCGGGCGGGGAAATTCACGCAGGGAGAGTCAGCTGCTGTTCCGCAAGACCCACTCAGCCGACTATTGGATAACGCTGGGAAAGCGTGCCCCGGGGGGCCGCTGCGGAAGCCACATCATGCCCGGAGGGAGTTACCATGTGGAGAATACACGTATGGACTGGCCGTGGGCAGTGCTACATACGGAAGCCCCAGGGGTGGCTCCGGCCATTTAGGCGGGGGTCCACACCACACTGAGACGGCAGAGAGGGAAAGACACGAGCTCGCCGAAGGGAGACTTACCGTGGAGAATACACATATGGGACCGCCGTGGGGGTCACAACATATGGAACCCAGCCTAACACAAGTTCCACCAATGCATACGAGCGGCGTTAGGCCTGGCGCCGGACGCTCCGCCACGTCCGACTGCCGAGGGGGTTGCGGAGGACTCGACAGGGTTCGCCATACTGGGGAACTCGACTGGAGCATATAAGCGCACGTATCTGTTCCATGGGGAAGGGAGTGGCGCAGCAAGCCGACACTTTAGAACGGGCACTTCGGTGTTACTGACTATGGGAAGTGAGCACACAGGAAGATACCGGCTCTACACGTAGGCTATAGAACCTAGCGAACGTGTTAGGTGTCGCCCAGCCCGCAGCCCTACAAATATCTGCCAGCGAGGCGCCACGAGCCAGCGCCCAGGAAGAAGCTACACCCCTGGTGGAGTGGGCTCTTAACCTGAGCGGGCAGGGCACGTCTTGGGTTCCATACGCCAAGACGATGGCATCCACTATCCAGTGGGCCATCCTCTGCTTGGAGACAGCCTTTCCCTTCTGCTGTCCTCCATAACAGACGAAGAGCTGTTCTGAGGTCCTGAAGCTTATGCGTTCTGTCCACGTAAGTCCGCAAAGCGCGGACGGGACAGAGAAAAGCTAGGGCTGGGTCTGCCTCCTCCGAAGGCAGCGCTTGCAGGCTCACCACCTGGTCCCGGAAAGGAGTGGTGGGAACCTTGGGCACATATCCCGGCCGGGTCTCAGGATTACGTGAGAGTTACCAGGCCCGAATTCCAGGCACGATTCGTCGACCGAAAATGCCTGCAGGTCCCCTACCCTCTTGATGGAGGCCAATGCAGTCAGGAGTACTGTCTTCAGAGACAGAATTTTTAACTCAGCTGACTGCAAAGGCTCAAAGGGAGGCCTCTGCAGTGCGGTCAGCACCAGAGACAGGTCCCAAGAGGGTATAGAGAGAGAGGCGAGGCGGATTCAGTCTCCTCGCCCCCTCAGGAACCTGACGATCAGATCGTGCTTCCCTAAGGACTTCCCGCCACGTAGTCATGATTGGCGGCGATGGCGGCCACATAAACTTTGAGGGTGGAGGGAGACAGCCTTCGCTCCAACCCGTCTTGTAGGAAGGAAAGCACAGAACTGACCGAACACCTCGGGGGTCTTCTCGGCGAGAAGAGCACCATTCGACGAACAGGTTCCACTTCAACGCGTAGAGGTGCCTTGTAGAGGGGCTCTAGCGGAAGTAATGGTGTCTACCACAGCTTGTGGCAGACCGCCTAGAACCTCCGCGCGTCCCGTCCAGGGACCAGACATGGAGTTTCCAGAGGTCGGACGCTGGTGCCAGAGGGTGCCCGCCTCTGAGTCAGGAGGTCCTTCCTCAGAGGAATGGGCCAAGGGGGTGCTGTCGCGAGGAGCACTAGTTCGAAAACCAAGTCCTGTTGGGCCAGTTCGGAGCGACCAACAGGACCTGCTCCTCGTCCTCCTGACCTTGCACAGTGTTTGTGCAAGAAGGCTCACTGGGGAAACGCATATTTGCGTAGGCCCGGGGCCAGCTGTGTGCCAGCGCATCCGAACCGAGTCCCCTCGGTCAGGGAATAGAACAGCTGGCAGCAGTGGGTGGAGTCCGGGCGGCAAACAGATCTACCTGCGCGGCCCCGGCGACTCCAGATCAGCTGGACCACCTGGGGATGGAGTCTCCACTCTCCCGGGAGCACTGGCTGTCGTGAGAGCTCGTCGGCCGCATCGATTGAGCAGGCCCGAATATGAATGGCACGGCGACCTCAGATGCTTCTGACTCCATAGGAGGAGATGGCGGGCGAGTTGTGACATGCGACGGAGCGTAGACCACCCTGTTTGTTGATGCACGCAACGGCGCGCAGTGCTGTCCGTCACGGACCAGAACGTGCTTGCCTCTGAGCGGCGTTTTGAAG
Source organism: Paracanthobrama guichenoti (assembly GCA_018749465.1). Lineage (NCBI taxonomy): Eukaryota > Metazoa > Chordata > Actinopteri > Cypriniformes > Gobionidae > Paracanthobrama > Paracanthobrama guichenoti. Next base: position 46,396,272 of record CM031945.1, read on the forward strand.
CGGCTGAGTGCAAGACGAACTGCTAACAACTCCAGGCAATTGATATGCCATTGCAGTTGGGGCCCGCCCACAGACCCGACACTGCAAGCCCGTTGTACGTGGCACCCCAGCCGGTGGATGAGGCATCCGTGGAGACAACAGCATGCCTGGACACTTGTTCTAGAGGCACGCCTGCCCGTAGAAATGAAGGGTCCGACCACGGGCTGAAGGTTTGGCGGCATCTCAGCGTCACTTGGACACGGAGAGTTCCGCTGCGCCACGCCCATCTCGGGACCCGGTCGTGGAGCCAGCGTTGAAGCGGTCTCATATGAAGCAATCCCAGCGGCGTTACTGCGCTGCGGACGCCATATGCCCCAGGAGCCTCTGAAAATGTTTCAGTGGTACCGCTATCCTGCGTTCGACGAGTTCACGCAGTTCAACACTGACTGGACGCGCGCTCCTCGGTGAGGCGCGCCGTCCGGGCGACCGAGTCTATCTCCATCCCGAGAAAAGAGATCCTCTGCGAGGGGCAGAGTTTGCTCTTCTCCCAGTTGACCTGAAGCCCCAACCGGCAAAGGTGACGGAGCACCATGTCCCTGTGTTTGCACAATTGCTCTCGCGACTGGGCAAGGATCAGCCAGTCGTCGAGGTAGTTGAGAATGCGAACACCACGCTCTCTCATGGGAGCAATGGCCGCCTCCGCGACTTTCGTGAAGACACGGGGCGACAGGGCCAGCCCGAAGGGTAGGACCTTGTACTGATATGCTCGTCCGTCGAATGCAAAGCGTAGGAACGGTCTGTGTCGAGGGAGAATCGAGACATGAAAGTACGCGTCCTTCAGGTCGATCGCTGCAAACCAATCTTGGGGACGGACGCACCTGAAGATGCGTTTCTGCGTTAACATCCTGAATGGCAGCCTGTGAAGGGACTGGTTCAGAAGTCGCAGATCCAAGATCGGTCGTAACCCGCCGCTTTTCTTGGGTACAATGAAGTACGGGCTGTAGAAGCCGGTCTTCATAACGGCTGGAGGACCGGCTCTATCGCGCCCTTCGCCAGTAGGACTGCGATCTCCGCCTGGAGCACAGGGGCATTCTCCTTCGTCACGGAGGTGAAGTGAACGCCCCTGAACTTGGGGGGACGCCGGGCGAACTGAATCGCATAGCCGAGCCTGATAGTACGGATGAGCCAGCGAGACGGGCTGGGAAGCGCTAGCCAGGCTCCCAGGAACCGTGCAAGCGGGACCAACGGCACCACAGACGTACCCGCAGGCGGGGCGGGCGCGGCGGCATGCAGGGACCCGACACGGGCGGCATGGTAGCGGCCCAAGGTGGGGTCTGAGTGTGCTGTGCAACACTTACCTGCTTCCGCTGAGGGGGCACGCGAGTGTGGGGAGGCCGTTGGTGAGCGTCCCAGACACAGCCGGCACCCCCTGCTGGCGATAAGAGAGGCGCCTGAGGGTGACAAGGCATGGAAGCGCCGAACACCGCCAAGCGCACTCTCTTGGCACCCAGAGATTCCGAAACTGCTCTTTATTGACAATTTGGGTGCCGCTAGCACTGGGGCTAGCGGCGGAACAGGATGACACAATATCGCCCCCGGCCCTCCTCGGGGAGAGGTGCTGCGCCGCCTCCGAAGAGCAGTCTCCTCCATCTCTGGGTGGCCCGTCTCAGGGTCTCTTACGACGGCGCTTGCCACCTGGCTTGGCAGCGGCCTGAGCGGGCTGGACGTCCTTCCACGGCCGGGCTCTACGCCGACGCCCGGTGGAGGCTGCTGCTGGGCTGGGGCGGGAGCGGGGGCAGCGGCGGGCGGACGTCCTCGGCGACGAGCAGGCGGAGGTGCTGCGCGCGGCGGCGCGGGTGGAGGCAGCAGCTGACCGCCGGGGCAGGATGTATTTTATGGCCTCCGTCTGCTTCTGGGCGGCCGAGAACTGCTGGGCAAAGCTCTCGACCGCGTCGCCGAACAACCCGGCCGGGGAGATGGGGGAGTCCAGGAACCGAGTCTTATCGGTCTCCCTCATGTCGGCCAGGTTGAGCCAGAGATGCCGCTCCTGGACCACTAGAGTGGACATCGCCTGACCGATGGAACGGCGGCGACTTTCGTCGCCGGAGGGCGAGGTCCGTCGCCGTCCCGAGCTCCCGGAAGAGCTCTGGGCCAGGGCTACCTCGTGCATATCCATGAGTGCCTGGGCCTGATGCACCTGAAGCAGCGCCGCATGGCATGCAAGGCGGACGCAGCCTGGCCACAAGACCTGTAAGCCTTCGCAGTCAGACTGGAGGAGAACTTACAGGCCTTGGACGGGAGACGTGGGTCACCGCGCCAATTGGAGGCGGTCGCCGGACACAGTTGCATCGCGACGCCCGCTCCACGGCGGGATCCCCACGTACCCCTGGCTTGCCCGCCCGTCAAGGGTAGTGAGGAGGAGGAGCCACCGGGTCGGTTCCTGGCACTAAAGGGTGTCGACCACGACCTGGTGAGCTCCTCATGCACCTCCGGGAAGAAAGGTACCGGGCGGACGCTGAGAACCAGCGGCCCGCCCCGAAACCAATCGTCCAACCTAGAAGGTTCGGACGTGGTGGGGTTCCACTCAAGCCCGACCTTTCGGGCGGCCCGGAAAGCATAGCCGCCAACTCGGGGTCTGACTCGACCGCTGCCACTCTCCCAGAGGGAGGCAGTGCAGCCGAATCTTCATCCTCCGAGGACTGGAACTCCCCCTCCGATGCAGCGATCAACATCTGCTCCTCCGCCGGAGCTCAAAGAGACCGCCGGACGCCCATGGGAGGGGCCAGCGGGTCCTCCGGAAGCTCAACCGTAGCGGCGCTTGTGAGGGGTTAGGGGCCTGCGGAGGTACGCCGGCGGGTTAGCCCTAACCGTAATCCTCAGGTCACCCCGGCCATTCGTCGAAGTAGATCTATTCTGGGGAATAGAGCTAGATCGAGGCATGGGTAGGGGGACTCCACCTTCACGAATGTAGGCGAGTCTCGACCTAAGCGCTGCGATAGTCATGTTCCCGCAGTGAGAACACGAACTATCCACAAAGGCTGCCTCAGCGTGCTGTAAGCCCAGGCACGTGATACAGCGATTGTGACCGTCAGCGGGTGACAGGAGCGACCGCATCCAGTAGCGCACGGGTGGAATGACATCTCGAAAAGACGCAGTGTCACACCCGTGTAGCTCTCTTTGTGAGGAAAAACGCTCTTTTTTTTTGTGCTGAAGCACTCAGGGGAGGACCGCGGCAACACACCGGGAAATAGTGCAGCCCGTGTGTGTGCACTCACAACTCTCTTGCTGTGAGAACAGCAGTTGTTTTTTTTTTTCTCCTCTTAATGCAGCAGGGGGCGCGGTCGCGCTGGTTGTGCCGTCTCGCCAACACACGCGTTTCCCTCTCTCTCTGGCCTCTCGCTCTCTCTCTCGTTTCGTTCTTCATCAACGCCGCTCGCTCGAAGTGAATGACAAACGCATGCGTGCATTTCACTTCGCTTTATACCGCGACGCGGGGCGGAGCGCGAGATGCAAATCTCGCACGCCAATTCTCATTGGCCTGTTCTCTATATCTCGAAGCTGTTAGGGGCTCCCTGAAGTGATCCCAATTCGTCGGTGACGTCCGACGTACGTCGAACGTGACCGACTGAAAGGGAACCTGACATTTTTAACCTTGTGGGGACATTTTTGTCCCCATGAGGAAAACGGCTTATAAATCATATTACATTTTTTTTTTTTTTTTTTGAAAATGTTAAAATCAAGTTTTCTGTGATGGGTAGGTTTAGGGGATAAAATATATAGTTTGTAAAGTATAAAAATCATTATGTCTAAGAAATGTCCCAGGCCTGGCACCATAAGGGGGCATCAACCCCTCAGATATGAAAATATAAAATATATGTGTGAGCTAATCAGCATGTCATAAGGAGATCACACACCCCACGGTTTAACTCTCACTGTCGCAGACATGGACTAATCCTCTTGTCCAATCAGGATTATGTTATTACAGTGATTATCAGAGCTAGATTTAGTCAATTACAGATAAGGGATTTCATCTTTGTGATGTAGAAAAGGTTTTGAGAGGGTTTGATGCTGCTTCAGTTATATTAACACTGACATCATACGTCAGCACATGTAGAGAATCCACGTCAAGCCGAGGTCCAGTTCCATTAGATGATATAGCCTATATAGTCTAAAAATAGTATTAATTTTAAGGACACTAATGAACACAGTCTGGCATTTGGCATCACGTGAATGGGCCACAAATCATCATTGATGTTGTTCATTGTATCAATCTCCGATTCCTCCTTCCTCCCTGGTCTCTTTCAGTATCCATTACAAAGCACTTAGGGGAGATTCAAGGGATAAATTGATAACGCTGCAGTTGCACTTTTGTAAGGAAGCTCTTTGCAATGAACTCAGTTGAACTACAAGCAAAAGGATGCAAACTGCAACCTAAAAGGCGATATCGATATATTTCTTTAAAAATGTGATTATAATCAGTGTTGGGTAAAGTTACTTTAAAAGGTGCAGTGTGTAATATGTTTGAGGATCTATTGACAGAAATGCAATATAATATACATAACTATGTTTTCAGTACATAATGAACCGTTATGTTTTTATTACCTTAGAGCAGTGGTCTTCGCTATTTTCTTCATGAGAGCCACACTGATAGGACAAAACAATAGGAGAGCCACTTTTACTGCAAAGTATCAAAAGTTACATCCAGCGATTGCGATTAATCACAATTAAAAACAAGACTTGTTATATTTGTCTATATTTCCATCTTGCAATGCCGCTGTTTTGGGTATTTTTTTTTTAAATATATAAATAATTTGTAATAGAGCAGGCACTTTAAGTTTTTAATGGGTTATGTTAAAGCCCTGCTTGTTTTTATGAAATATATGTATGGACTGCATGATTATTTCACTGTATTATTTACTGCCATGTTAGCCACAAATTAAGCTGTGCGAGCCGCATGAGGCTCGCAAGCCGCGCAATGAGTAACGCTGCCTTAGAATGAGCCATTTCTATCTACATACACTGCCGGTCCCCTTATAGTGATGTCACCATTTTGCGCCGCCATGTTTCTACAGTAGCCCTAAACGGACAAACTGCTCTACAGAGCGCTATCTACTCTCTGCTGTCTCAGAGGGAGGGGTGAGTGGTTGCAATTCACCACTAGATGCTGCTAAAATTTAATATTGCTTTACTCCCTAAAAAAGTAACTAATTGCATTACTTAGTTACTTAGGAAAGTAGTTGTTTGGAAAGTAATGTGTTGCGTTACTTTTGTTACTTTTTCTCACCTGGGCTGGGCTTGCTTGTATGTTGTTGTTTTTTTAATAACTTATACATTTTTGGAAAATGTAAAGGCCCTTTCACATCAAAAGTGAAATGAATAAGTTTAATGCTACCATTCTGAATTGCAAAAAAAATATGATGCACCTTTCTCTTGATTTATTTCAACATGGGGACAGGAGAGGTGTCAGACTATAAATGAGAAAAAGTACTGGCATAACTCAGATATTTTGTTGTAAATTTAAAAGTAATGTGTTACTTGAAAATGTCATCTGATTATGTAATCTGCATTACTTTTAAATAACAATGCACAATTCGACTTAATTTCACTCTGGCTGATGTTTTTTTTTTCTTCACACAGGTGACCTTGATGCTTTGAAGAAGAGGAACTTCACCATGAAGGAGGGAGTGGACTACAGGGTGAAAATCCACTTTAAGGTATAAAGCAAATAGAATAAAACAGTCAGCAATAATGGTTCATTTGTATACTGTGGCTTAAGAATACTGTTGTGTATTTTTACCTAAAGATCTATGTTATTCTGAGGTATTGTAAAAATAAGGCTAGTTTTACAATGCCATTTGTTTCAATGCCATTGAAAGGTTGAACCTACGCTTCGCAGATATGAAATGCAAGGCTAGAAGTGGATAGATTGTTTATTTCCTGTCGTGATCTGGACAGCACTATGAAGAACATACAAAAATACATACGGATGTTCCCAGGCTAAAATTTCCTAAAAATAACACTTAAAAGTATTTGTAAACAGTTCGGGATACAACGTAAGCAGAAAGTGGGTTTGTGTATCTTTTATTTATTTTTGCTTCATATGAGTGATGTTGAAATGTTTTTATGTTTTGTAAGTTTTCTCAAGAACATTTAATTAAAAGTGGCATCTAGAATCAGTGTGTCATACCAGATCATGTTCCTGCAAAATACCATTCTTCACAAAAATCCCTTTGTATCCAACAGTATCCTTCTATTCCATGATTAATCAGGAAAGAAGTGCCTGATTTAGCTTCATACAAAAAAAAAAAAATAACAAAAAAATGCATAACTACTAAAATAGACAATAACTTAATTTCAGTGTAAATTCTGGGTATTCCCTGTAGTGAATTCCTAAATGTTCAAGGATCTAACAGGACCTCTGCTGGTGTCTTTGTGCTACAACAGGTTGAATGCCCTGAGATGAAAATGACATGTTAAATTAATATTTATTCTAATTCATCCCATCCATTCCCATTAGGTCAACAGGGACATCGTGTCTGGACTGAAATATGTGCATCTGACCTACAGGAAAGGAATCAGAAGTAAGAGCATCTGTAGTCATGAATTTAAATGTTGGCCTTGCTTAGTGCTAGAAGTGTATGGATATCTAAATAAACAAGTACTACCTGACAAACACAGTTAGCTTATATTCATGTGTCATGTTTTTGGTTTGAGTCCAACAATACTCAGATTATCTATAACTCCACTTTGATTGATCTGATATTATATAAAAAGAAATGTTTGATGTAGTGTGAATCAGTGTTAATGTTTGTTAACAAAATGTTTATAGATTTGTCAACAATAAAGAAAATTGGCATGACAATAATTACGTTTTAAAAGGTTTTTAATTAAAACGTGCTGTTGATTAAATATGATGAGAAAAAGTAATGGCACAAAATATTAACAATATCAGTCAGTCAATAATCTCGATGATTGACCTGCTTGAGGTTTATGGAGGACTAGGATTTATGCAATTTATTAATTCAAACATAATGGAAATAATTTTTTTAATTTTGATTTTATTAATAGGCATATTTAAAATGGTTTATTCAATTCATGTTTAAAAATGAGTAATGATAATAATATTGTCATGTATTTTCTCTTTTTTGTCATTTTGCCAAATGCTTTACTTTATCCATTTGTCAGTCAATAAAAAATGCCATTGGACAGTGTGCTTGTGGAGGAAACAAATCTATCAGCTTTCGACCAATTAGTTTTAGGAGCCACCCCCTCTCACATGTGTATATAAGCTTGTTTCCATCATGGAATAAAAAAAATAAAAGGTAATTGCAAACTTTTATCTTGAAATTCTGACTTTTTACTCAGATCTGTGAGATATAAACTCAGATTTGTGAGAAAAAACTCCATATTTTGAAACTCAAAAAAAAAAAAATCTCACAATTCTGAGAAAAAAATCTGAATTTTGCATTATAAACTCGGAATTGGACTTCTTTTCTCTAAATTGTGAGATATAAACGTGCAATTGCGAGTTATAAAGTCAGAATTGCGTGATGTAACCTCAAAATTCTGAGAAAACAGTTTGCAATTTTAGTTGCAATTTTACCTTTTTAATGTTTTTATTCCATGACGTAAATATGCATGCTTTCCATAGATGTGGCATACATGTAGATGTAAGATGGACTGTCATGCTATTTCGCAATTAAATTTCAAATGAATGAATATGACAAAATATTTACTAAATTTAAAAGATTTTTATTACAAAAAAAAAATAACTGTGACTCATTGATTTTATATGTTCATTATTATTTATTTATTATAATTTTTTATTCTTTTTACCTGTAGTGGATAAGGCAGTGTACATGGTGGGCAGCTACGGTCCGAGAGCTGAGGAGCATGAGTTTATGACCCCGGTGGAGGAGGCTCCGAAGGGCATGATCGTTCGGGGAAGCTACCACATCAAATCCTACTTCACAGATGACGACAAGACAGACCATCTGTCGTGGGAGTGGAACCTGAATATCAAAAAAGACTGGGACAGTGCAGAGTAAAGAGGTTCTTCCTCTGTCTCTCTCTCTCCCAGATACATAGCAAAATACCCAATTTATGACTAATGTTTAAAACAGAGACTTAGGCTAGGTAGACATGCAGCTGGAGCTGACTTTGCAAATGGTTAAATAAGAATTAGTCATATAACAAAAACCTTAAAATAATGAAGATATTCTTACATATTGAGTGTAATCAACGGTGAGGACATACAGTGACTGGCAGGGTATTAGAGGCGACTTAGTACTTTGTAATAGATATGACAACAGTATAACCAACAAAATGAAATTCCTCATGCCTGTACTCTCAGGTTAGTGTAAACTGTAAATGTAAATATTACAATGTCTGTATTCTTGCAGTGCATTAGAGTTCTTTACAGAGCCCATGACCAGATCAGTGCATGCTTGAATGTGAAGCCATCGTGTCTGCTATGGCTAATGTCTTGTATTGATGATGTAATCAGCCTGCTGTTAACTGATAAATACATGTGTAGGAAGTGGTTTGTACTAAGTGTTGCTTGTCCAAAAGGTATTTCTGAGCATTAAAAAAAAAAAAAAAAAAAAAAAAAAAAAAACACCTTAGACCCGTATGAAGTTGTTTGGCTGTTTGCCAGCAAACCTTAGCTAGTCAAACAGCATTTCTGGTGAAGCTGGTTCACTTGTCTTACTGGTTAGTCTAGTTAAGACGCCCATACCAGGCTCTAAAATGCAACATTTGCTGGTCTTTTCAGCAGGGAACCCACCATCACTGGAGCCCATAGTCAAACACCCTCCTCATTCCCTGAAACGGTTCAAGATCTGTTCATCTCTGTTCAGGTGTCTGTATCTGTCCTCCATCTAGCTTTGATATTAGATTGTCTCTGATTTTTTTTTTTTTACATTCCAAAATAAATACATTTTATTGTTCATATGCCTGCTGATACCTTACACTCCTCTATCGATGTCATCATCTGACATGTGCATATCTCGATTTCTCTTGAACAATTCTCCGCTGCGCTTTCATATTCAGATATATTGCAGAATATTCAGAAATACTCTGCAGAAATGATCAGATTTGACTGTTTCTACAGAATAAGATTTCTTGAAGAAAGGTAATAAATGCCACAGGAAATGTATAACTTGCATGTGCATTATGTAATGCCTTTATGAGGGAGACAAATCCTAAATCATTAACTGTGAGCTGGTTAGCAATAGGAAGACAACTAGGAGAACTGAAATGTAATTTTTGATAACCGTGTGACTCCACAGTCTGGTTATAAGATGTATCTGATCAAATGGAATCTTCAACATTTTTCAAAATACCCGCACATGGTGTATATTTTCTCAAATTCGTATTGTGACTGGTAATGCAATTGTCCGCACAATTGGATGTCATTAGTCTACTTGTAGTCTGTATTGCATGATGCTACATTAAAATAATAATAATTTTAAAAAATTGGGGGTGTTAATTGTGATGTAATGGCGGCTGCAGAAAGCAGTAATGTAAGATTTAGTCAGGGCATTTTTTTTTCCCAGCTGACTGATTAATTTGCTAAAAATAGATTATATTGCTTCCGAATTGTCATACCTTTTCATCTTGGATTTTTAATAAAGTTTGGCTTGTCCTTATTTGTATGTCTTGTTTCAAATGTTGTAGTTTAGTAGGCAAGTTAATGTAATGTTACTAAATAGCTACCTGTATGATTAGCACATCAAATCAATGCATCAAATGCAGAACAGTAATGGCAATGAACAGTTACTTCTGGTTGCTGCAAATTACAAAACAGAAATAGAAATTTAAAAAAGAGAGAGAGAGAGAGAGAAAAGTTTATATTTGTTATAATATACGATACTAACCAGACGATAAGACGGAACCACCTTCTGCCACAACATGTATTACACAACATGCCGCCTTCCAAAATTGTCCAATCATAATAAACTACATTGCGTACGTCTTTGCTGATTGGCTCTCTGAATGACTGACCACACACACACACACACACACACACACTGTCTGCACGTCGCAGTGTTGCCATGTCCGCGTTTATAAAGTGTCCTTCAACTTTCGTTTTCATGAAGTTGGCCAGTTGACCGTTATCGGTTGCAGTGCAATTTTTTATTTATTTATTTTTTTTTTAAAGGATAATCTTATTTAAAAGGTGCAAAGATGTTATTTTGGGGATAGTTACCTATTTTGAGAATGTTTTGTCAGAACAGCTTGCATGATTTTCTAGTGAAATCTGGCAACACGAGTACGAGCACGGTGAAGTTTACATTTAGCAATTTAGCATTATCTCCAGCTGACGAGATGTCATCAGTATTAAGACACTGCACCAAATTCAGCCCCTCTGGTAGGTGTGTTTTACTTTATCTGAAACTTTATCTGTTTTCTATTGTGCAGTGGTCATGTTTTATTTTGAATGAAATATGCAGTAGCAATGCATTAAGGAACTAGGACGAAGGTCAGCAGAGCACAAAAGAGTTGTCAACGTCTTCTTGTATGATTTCAAGAAATCATTTGTTATTGAATTAATCTATATGTAAATTAACACATAATGATAATATCATATACTTTTATTATTATTATTATTTTATTACAACTCGTGTCGTTTAATAAGGACACAGCTTATTCACACTGGGAAATACAACACTGCTCGCGCATTGCGAAATATCATGGCTTTTACATACGCAAAATATCGGATATTTCTCTTGCAGGATTTGTATCACTGCTGTCTGGAAACAGCAGTCATGGTAGAACCTGTGCTCTGCAATACTTTGTATCTTCAAACAGATATTCATCATCCTCAAAAATTAAAGTGGACCTGGATAGTAGTAATGGTAAGAATATTAATACATTATGTGCATTTAAAACTACACGTCCCCCCATAATAATTTAATATTCTCACAGGTGTTGCTATAATGCAGTTCCAAAGTCCTCCGGTCAACAGTCTCAGTCTTGACTTTTTGACTGAGTTTGCTATTAATTTAGAAAAACTTGAACTGGACAGAAGCTGCAGAGGTGTGATCATAACATCTGTAAGTCATCAGAAACATCTGCTTTAGTGGAATCCGGTTTGGTTTATATGTCTGTTCATTTCATTGACAGCACCTGTTTTTGATATAGGCCCAGCCGAAGGTGTTTTCTGCAGGCCTGGATATTTTGGAAATGTATCAGAAGAGCCCAGAGCACTGCGCTGAATTTTGGAAGGCTGTACAGGACGCGTGGCTTAAACTTTATGGGTCCACCAAGGTCACAATTGCTGCTATCAATGTGAGTGTCACTCTTCTGTTATGTAATACCTGGCTGGTTTAGGAAAAGTATTCCTATAAGGTCATTTTTTTTGAATGAATGAATTGTTCTGTTTTTAGGGCAACAGTCCTGCAGGTGGCTGTTTGTTGGCTTTGTGTTGTGACTACAGGATCATGGCCGATAACCCTCGCTATAACATTGGTCTCAATGAAACACAACTTGGTATAGTTGCACCTTTTTGGTAAGTGCTATTGCTGTGTTTTTACATCTCGCTTTTTACAATTCATGTACTTTGAAACCGCTAGTTAGTAGCTACATTTACGCAAATAATCTGTTAGTAATCGGATTGATGGCTCCATTGGGTTGAAAAGCCTTCATGTAAACACCTCAGTTGAAAAACTGGTCAGTGGAGGAGACTGAGTATGTAATGAATATTTAATGAAAAAAAGCTTTTCTGACATATTTGTCAGCTTTCCTTTAGGTGTGTCATCAAATGTCTTTCTCTGGTTCTAACCGCACTGACTGAGCACTGCGTACAGGCTGAAGTTTTGTTTCGGAATACATGTAATGCCTGTGTACATGAATATGTGAATCTGATTGCAAAGTTTAAAATTCACATAAACAGAATTTTCAAAATCTAAAATCACATTGGACTCATTCGAAGTGACAAAAATGAGTGCACGTAAAGGAAACATACCCACTGTAAAACAGGATGGTACTTAATGGAGATTTTGTAAATCAGGTTTAAGGACACCATGACAAACGTTGTGGGCCATAGAGAAACCGAGAAGGGTCTTCAGCTCGGTTTACTGTACAGTACTCCTGAAGCCCTGAAGGTCGGTCTGGTGGATGAGCTTGTTCCTGAGGATAAAGTTCTCAGCGCAGCTACTGAGACCATAAGTAAATGGTTGGCCATCCCAGGTAAATAGTAATAGCTTGCTCCAAAATACAATATTTCTGCCTGCTCTTGTTAGTACATTTTGTTCATGTACACTGTTTTTTTGCACACAGATCATGCCCGTCAGATAAGTAAGTCTATGATGAGAAAACCCACCATCGACAAACTTCTTGCGAACAGAGAAGCCGACACCACAAACTTCGTCAGTTTCATCACCAAAGACTCCATCCAGAAATCTATTGGGATGTACATGGAGATGCTGAAGAAGAGGAGGTCTTGAGGAGCAGAACACGTGCCTGTTGTTGACACTTTATGTAGCACATCAGTGTCACTGTATATCACATTTTCCTCTCTTTTGTTACTAGAGGATAACTTTGTTTGTAAATAAAATATTTTAAAACCTTATTAGCAGGATCTTATTAGCATGTGGGTAGTGGACATCTAACTTGTCCATTTAACTTTTTTTCTTAATTCAACATTTAGGTTAAAGTTTTACATGTGTGTAGATGTCAGGTCAAGTAACGTCAACTATCGTCAGCTCGATCAAGAAAAAAAAAATGTAGGACGGGACTTGAATTTTTGTCCATTGGGAATTGATTGGATGGTTGAGGTTTGCAATTGCTGTGACGTCATGTGAGTGACAGGTTGTCCAGCCCTCACGCCAGTAAACACGTCATCAGAGAAGAGATGGTGTTGCAAGTGGGAGAAGTTACTTTGATTAAATATTACAAATGCACATTCATTTTTAAAAAACGTGTGCATAAATAAAACATTTATAATTAACTGCAATATTCCATAAAAAATTTAAATTATACATTTTTTAAGTGAATTTTTAATCAACTTTTGTCTTCACTAGTTCATTTTAAATGGTCTTGTGGCTAAATTTGTAAATATAAATATATCATAAATTATAAAGCTGCAACTTCACATTCATTTACACATTTCTTATTGCTATAGCATGATGTTGGAAAATGTATTTGTTGAAGCAACTGATTTCTTTTTATTTTCACCAAGTGTTACAATCAGTGTATATCTACTGTGAGGGAACAACCTTTTTCACATGAGCTTGACCTCAACTGGAAAGTGATCGCTCACTGCCAGGGCCTGTGAGAGAGACATGAGCACTTCAGACAGATGAATACACTCAGCAATACTTCGGTCTCTAGAGATCCTTAGGATTAATGTTTAGAATAATAACCCGAATGGGGCATAACCTGTCCTCACCCAGCTCTGGCTCAATCCATGGGCTTCCATGAAGTCAAAGACCTGTGCTGATCCAGGGGACACTCCTCTCATCATGTCAGAGGTGGCCACAATCCTTTTATATCAAGCATATCATGAGTCATTACATAACATGGGTTTAGATGATCCAGCTAAATAGCTTGTGATGTTTTCCCTACCTGTCATAAGGGCAGTTTGTGTGTGTGACGGTTGTGTCCGCACTGTCAGGGATGAGCCAGGTGTAACTTTGGTCTGTGCGGAGTCGTATTTTTGACCAGTTCGAATTTGTAACGTAGCTACAGCCAGCATTGAAGTCTCCCAAAAGCATGATGTTCTGAAATGAAATTTGAAATGTCACAAATCACCTAAATCATATTCAATGATGTTCTAACGTATGTCAATTAAATTGAAGCGTTGGTGTCTATGTAGCTCATATAGTACGCTATGCTTCAGTATAGTTACATTTGTGTTCAAACGTTGTCTAGTATCCAAGACGACATCATGCAGAGCATCAATTTCCTGCACAGCGACTTCAGGAGATGTATGCTGGGGGATGAGGGCAAAGTCCCGGACAGCTATGGAAAAGAAAGATTCAGTTTTATTGGAAATATTTTATTTATTACAGAGTCTTTGTTGAGGAAGAAAATCCATCTGTGTTAGAAATTTGTTTCGTGTCACTGTGAGCTTTAAATTACTTTTAATAATCGATATAATTTCCCTTTACTGCTGTATATAAATAATAATGTTTTCCAAATACGGTCAAAATTGCATTATAAATACAATGTACACTACTATTCAACAGTTTGGGGTGTATAAGATATGTTTATGTTTTTCTCTCTTTGCTTAGCAAGGCTGCATTTATTCTATCAAAAATACAGTAAAATTTTAAAATAATTATTTTCTATTGTTATAGATTTTAAAATGTATTCCTAAGTAATGTATTCCTGTGGTGGCAACCCTGAATATTCAGCATCATTACTCCAGTCTTCAGTGTCACATGATCCTTCAGAAATCATGCTAATATGATGATTTGCTGCTCAACAAACGTGGTGAAAAATGCTTATTATATTTTATTTCTTATTGACAAACAAACTTTTGAATGGGAATATATATTCAGCCATATGGTCACCCAGGAACTGGAAATCACATTCCTTTCATTTTCATTGTGGCCTTTAGAACGAATCTCAACCTCAGAGGAACTGTCTCTGAATTTAGTGTAAATGTATTTTGCTGAACAGTGCGTTCGACTGTATTCTGGTAACATTTTGACAAGGAACTATTACCTCGACCTGTATTAGAGGAGAACATCACAACAAAGGGTTCTCTGTTGAAAGTATCAGTTCCACAGGATTCACATCCATCATCATACAGGAAACTGTTTGAAACGGACACTGTCTGGCGCCTGATGAGAGTACAAGTGAAATTATTCATTTAATATCAACCACAAGTACACATTTACAGTACACATATTAGTCTTATATGATATGTGAGCTACATGTTACCTGTAAATAAAGAGATATCTCTCTTTATAAGTGCTCCTACCCAGAGGCTCACTTACAATGTGCTGATACTCATATGGAGAGGAACCTCTGATAATAAACACACATTTATTTATTTATTTATTTATTTATTTATTTGTATTAAAATAAACCTGGTATCTTACAGACATTAAGTTACACAGCTTACCCATTTACACTTTTCATCAGTTTATTAGTTGCAGAGAGATCACTGTCTCTCACCTCCTGGATGAGTACAATGTCATACCGGTGTACTACCTAACAGACCCAGTATAACGTTATACCAAACGAGAGTGTGTAAGTATTATATGGGTGTAAGTATATATTCTATGGGTGTCGCTCACTTTGGTAATGATGTCAAGCAGAGTAGCATTGGATACTTTGGAGTCCCCAAAGGATTTGATGTTAAATGCTCCAATCAAAAAGGAGTTTCCAATGTGGACAGATACCAGGATCAGACTTATAGTGGTAATAATCTTCATGCTGTATATTGAGATGAAGATGATATTCAGACATGCATTAGACAGTAATTAATCATTTCTAAGACAGATTAGCACAGGTAAAAGTCAATTGAATCTTAAAACATTAGTGTAACTAATGTATAGTAAATATTACTTTAATACAAATATGCATTAGTCTTTTATTCTATGCAATAAAAATAGCTTTACCTGGTGCTGATTTCTGCTTTCACTTGTGCCGTGAGAGTGAGAGAAAGCCTTTTTTGCACCACTAAGGAGCCTTTGTATACTCTACCTCAGCAAGTCCCTCTCTCAGGGAATAAAAGTGGTATCACATATTCTAGAGAGTTTTTATTTAACTCTACTGTGTAAAGATACCAACCTCTCGCTCACTTTCTCCCTGGGAAATAAACAGATGGGTGATAAGACAAAGTCTAATGTAACTTTAAACAGATGGCTTGACAGAAGTATTTAGAAAATATTTATTTTGTAGCTGGCTGCTGTACCTCAGTATTCAAGGAGGATATATATATATATATATATATATATATATATATATATATATATATATATATATATATATATATATATATATATATATATATATATATATATATATATATATATATTTTTTTTTTTTTTTTTAACACAATGTTCTCTTATGTGGGTCAGAATATCTGCAAGTATGTAACTTTTCTTATATATTTAATATTTATTTGATTGTAAAGATTTTGCGTAGCCTATATAAAATGTATTTGTTTGTCATCAACAAGAAACTTTATTTATTACTCTGACATTTAGAGGCTCAATTGACCCGTTAACTGAGCCCACTCTCCCTTAAAGTAATTCAACTTCCGTGCAACAGGGGCGCTTCATATTTGTGCAAATCATTGACATGCAAATACACTTAATATATAAATAACATAGATAGATTATTTATTATATACATTTGTTTTTATGTGAATTGTGTGTATATAGTGCATACACATGTTATACTGTACATTGTTAATTGTTCGGATTCTTGGAAATTGAAACCAAACAAAAGTTTATTTTAGTAATAATATGTTGCATATACATAGCTATCTTACAACTAGCAAGTGTTTATAACATATTAAGTGCTAGCCTATTTAAAAGTTCAAACTGCCCCCCGATTTTTTTAATGAAACAGTTGAGTTGAGCATTGCAACGTTTTAACAGACATACAAGAAAAGATTACTTCAAAGGAGAAACATTAAGATACAATATAGCATTCTGACGGAGAAAATAAAACAAAATAATAATAATAATAAACAACAACAACTATAAAATATGTATTCCTTTTCCCTAGAGACAAATTCAGGATCAAATGTATTTAGTAATGAATAGCGGGGGACATTATATTGTAAAGAATTTAAAAGTTTTATCGATGTATCGTTTCTTGTCTCGAAGGCAAGCTAAGGGCACTTCGGTGGCTTTCGGCTGATTCCGGACGGAACGGAATGGACCGGAAGTGTCTGCCTAGAGTTGACGAAGTGCTAACGGCTACGCTAATGCATTACAGAACGCAGATCGAGTCTCTGACTGAATGTGTCATCTTCATCCCGGACACAAATTCACACACTATCGCCATGCTACCGCAGCAGTGAACATTCTCCACTGCAGTAAAAAGAAACGACGGCATATCCTTCTGCTTATCCAAGCGGTGAAACTAGGCAGGTTAGGAATTATTTCGCACCCCAGCTAATGATTTCTGCATGTAGCTGTTAGCATGTAAACATATCAAGGAAACGCGACTGACAGTTTGATCATTTGAATTACTGTATTTCCACATCATGCTATTATATACTTTTTAGTCTTCTACTTCCATCTGCTATCCATGTCTGTGTATTTTGACAGGCAGAAGTACTAACTAGCTGCTAGTTTTGAGATTATGAGGTCGTTTAGTTTGGGCTTTTTCTGTGTGTATAAAATTACTCAACAGTTTTGTTTTGAATTGTTTGCTGTTCCTCGAATCTAAATAGATTACTATGAGGTTACTGTAACTGATACCTCTTTAGTGTCAAAAGTGATGTGTATTTGTTCAATATGATATTTTCATTGAACTTACTTATGATGGCTAAAGGTTATCTATTTACTTTAACATCTTTTTCTTTACAAATGACAACATTTGAGTTGACCATAAACAGAAAGTAGCATGTTTACTCATCACATTTCTCCTGAGTGTGGCTACTTCACTGGTAGTGAGACGATATTAAACAAGTAGCTAAAAGCTTTTGAAAGCTAGTTATATATAGCTATATATGTCTCAATCCATGAATCTTTTAACACATAATGGACTGATCAATGAAATTAATGGTTTTCAAACTGAGATTTATGTGGTTAATCACTGCTGAATTGTTCATCTTAATTTGTTCTTTCAGGTGTGAATGACCGACGTGGTGTCTACCACCGCCATCAGTGAAATAAAGCTCCGCCTGCTCTGCCACGATGACATAGAGAGAATAAAAGTGCTCTGTGGAGAGTGGTTCCCCATTGAGTGAGTGCTTGAACCAAACTATCCTTTTATACGGGTCAAGTGCAACACTAACACACTGTTGTTTGTGTTTTAGGTATCCAGACTCATGGTACCATGACATCACATCAAATAAGAAGTTCTTCTCTCTGGCTGCCACCTATAGAGGTGGAATTGTGGGGATGATTGTGGCAGAAATAAAAAGCAGAACGAAAGTGCACAAAGAGGTATGAAATATTTAACCCTGGGTCATTCTAATCCCGGGTAAACGGAATCCTTATCTTGCTATATGTTTCACATTGGTCAAAATTTACCAGAGATTAACAGTTAATCCTGGGTATTCATAAAATGACGTTTCACATTGTACATTCCTAAACTCTGGGTTAACATTCTTATTTGCGTATTTGTGGGGTCAGTGTCATTGATTGGATAAACAAATCACGCAACTTGTTAATATAAAAGCTCTAGCATTGTGCATCTTTGCATTGAGTTTATACTGAATGGAGATTTCAGACTATAAAGGTAAGAACGAAACGGTTTCTTCTAAACTCAAATTGACGCGTTTTCTGTCAGCATTTGACATTTTCCCTTTCAATCACTGAATTTGCTGTTTATATACAATGTGCATTGTTTCCTTGACCGTCCAAAGCACGCAAATATGAGTATGTTACTAAGCGTCTAGCTGTAACATTCTAACACCACATCGTTTCACATTGTACAAGTTTGGCACCGCAATGCGGCATTAACACTGTAAAAGTGGAGGGTTTCATAACCCGGGTAAAAAGCGGTGCTAACCCCGCATGTAAATTACAAGCAGGAAATGTTCCTTTACCTGGAGTTAAAAGTGGTGTTTAGAACGATGATGATAACCTGGGGTTAAGCGCAGTGTGAAAAGTCCTAATGAGGATAAACTCAAGTTTCAGAATAAATAAATGATGCTCCTATGAAAACATAGCAGAAGTTTGTTTACGGTGTTTTATAATATAAATAATAAATGTTTAATAATAAATCCTCTGGAGCGTTGATGTAGGATCATAATTAAAATCATGTGACATATCAAAAGCCTTTTTATAGCAGGTGATTAATTAGGTTACAGACTAAATAAAGACCTTCATTAGAGAGGATTTAGCTTTTTCATAGTATAGTTATGTCTTCTACTAAAGCTTGCAGTCACTGGCTGTTATCACAAGTGCTTATATATTACACTGTCAAGTCAAGTCACCTTTATTTATATAGCGCTTTTAACAAGTCCAATTGTTTCAAAGCAGCTTCACATTGTTAACAGGAAAATAATGCAACAGAATTTGTACAGCCGTTCTGGAGAAACGGTGATATTATCTAGCTAATTTCAAGTATCATATAGTGTCAATGCGGGCAGATCGGTAATATAGATGAAATTTAGGTGTCCCCAACTGAGCAAGCCAAAAGCCAGAGGCAACGGTGACAAGGAACCAAAACTCCTTCAGGGTCAGAATGGAGAAAAAAACCTTGGGAGAAACACTGTGTTCCAAATTATTATGCAAGCGATGTATCAGTAGAATTAAAAATGTCTCTTTGTGAGCTTTCCTAAGAGGTGAAATGCAACTTTACGCAAAGCTGCCAGTCTGTATGGAAAGGTTCCTGAGACTCCAGTGACTCCAGCAGCTTCAAATACATATTTGCTGCTCAACACTGGCTTTATGATAGCTGTCCTTTTAATACAATTATATTTTTGAAAGAAACTTTCCTTAATAAGCCTTTATCTGACCAAGATAGTTATGATAGTTCTATAATCTCCATTCAGTTTTCACACAACATTAGTCGTTTTCACGCCTTTTGCATAACATTGCACCATTTCATGCTTTTCATCTTCAGACAGATCTTTCTTCCTCCTCATATTGCATGAGAACTGTTTAATGATGTGGAACAAGACCTGGCAAACTATTTAACAAACCTGTCTGAGATTGATACCAGTTATCTAAACAAAACAAACAAACTTTCTTTGAAAAACTAAAATCTGAATGTTTATTGTACTGAAATTCTACTGATATGTCACTTAAATAATAATTTGTAGCATAGTGTATATAAGTTTACACTTTTAATGAACAATGGAAAGCTTACTTGAATGGTTCTCCACAGACTATAGATGAAATAGAATAAAATAGACTATTTTTGTATTACTGTTTATAAAAATATATATTGATAAGCTTAAAGAAATTGGTAAAAGATCAGGTTGCAAGAGTGACAGTGTAAAGTTCAGTGTTGTTATTGATATTATTACACATTAATGTTGTGTGTTGAGCATTTTCACAGCACTGTGGTAGAAATTTCTGAATGTATTAGTGCGAGTTTGAATAGTCCTGAGCCCTAAAAGAGAAGTATGATTTATGTGTGATATATGAGATTTGTAGAGTTTTGAGTGTAATTTCTTCATACAATAATTGCAATGAATCCTTTAAGTGTTTAAAATATATATATATTTTAATTGTTTTAAGTGCGATTTTATATTTTTCTAAAATATGCTAAACACCCAAAATGTTACTCAGGTGTTGCGTACTGAATAAGAAATTAATATATGTATATTTTTTGATATTATGCTACTGTTCAAAAGTTTTTGAAGGATCAAAAGTGACAGTAAAGACATTTATAATTTCAGAAAATCTTTTCTTAAACTTGTTACTTTCTTCTTTTTTTACTACATTAAGCAGCACAGCCATTTTCAACCAATAATAATGAAGAGATGAATTACAGAAATAAATTACATTTTGAAATGTATTAAAATAGAAAAGATATTTTAAATTGTAATAATGTTTCACAGTTTTACTGTTTTTACTATATTTTCGATCAAATTAATGTAGCCTTATTGACTTAACCCCTTAAAATATCTCTTAACACCCTCAATATGTCCCAGTAACAACAAAATGAAATCATAATTTTTGTTATTCCAGTATATTCTCCTGTGTTACTACCCCGGCATATATTTCTCCCCATCAGGATGGAGACATCTTGGCCTCCAGCTTTCCTGTTGACACTCAAGTTGCGTACATCCTGAGTTTAGGAGTCGTGAAAGACTTTCGCAAGCATGGGATAGGTGAGAGGTGATGTTTGTTTGCTGTTGAGTAAGCATATGTCTGCCATGACATATGCTTCCCCTCATAAAACTTGGGCTGCAGAGTTTGTAAGGTCACTCATGTCTTTCTCTCTCTCTGCAGGCTCTTTGTTGCTGGACAGTTTAAAGGAGCACATCTCCACCACGGCACAGGACCATTGTAAAGCCATCTACCTGCATGTGCTCACCACCAATAACACTGCCATTCACTTCTATGAGAACAGAGACTTTAAACAGCACCACTATTTACCGTATTATTACTCTATACGAGGAGTGCTGAAGGATGGCTTCACCTACGTCCTCTACATCAATGGTGGACATCCTCCATGGACTATCTTATATCCTTTTCTTTATCTCACCTATTTGTGTTTATGTGTCGCATTCGTCTGTGAGTGGGAATACTCAAGGCGATCGGTAATTAGAGCTGCATATTATGTTGGTTGCTGATAAAAATTGAATTATTATTAATGATATTTTTGAAAGATATTTTTACAAGCACCTTTACATGTTTTTTTCCAATACAGATACATTTTTAAAAAGTTAGCATGTTTCATTGATTCATATCTACTGGCAGTGTAGTGAATACTATATTTACTACACTACTGTTCAAAAGTTTGAGGCCAGTAAGATTACATTTTTAAGAAATTAACATATTCAACAAGGATACGTCACACTAACAGTACAGAAATGTATAATGTAAAAATATAATGTATAAATAAATACTGTCTTTTTGACAAAGCTCTATCACAGTTTCCACAAAAATATTAATCAGCACAACTGTTTTCAGCATTGATAATAACTGAAATGTTTCTTGAGCATCAAATCATCATATTAGAATGATTTCTGAAGGATCATGTGACTGAAGACTGGAGTAATGATGCGGAAAATTCAGCTGTCACATCACAGGAATAAATAAAATTTTAAAATACATTCGAATAGAAATTTTAAATGGTCACGTTTCACAATATTACAGTTTTTACTGTATTTTTGATCAAGTAAATGCAGTCTTGGTGAGCATAAGATCATAATTCTTAAAAAATGTATCTTACCATTGCCAAACTTAAACAATAAAAATGTAACCTCCAAAAACAACACAGGTCCCTTGATATACTAGTTTAATGAATTTGAACTAGAAATGACTGGTAGAAAAATTGTTCCTTGACTCGCTCAGCACCGATTATATTCATCATATAGGTTCGGCACTGGCCAGTCTGAGCCCCTGCTCCATTCCTCAGAGAATTTACCGGCAAGCACAGAATCTCCTGCGCAGCTTTCTGCCGTGGTCTGGTATCTCTTCCAAGAGTGGCATTGAGTACAGCAGAACCATGTGAGGATTGTGAGGTCAGATCGGTGCAGGGTAAGCCTGACTCATCCACCTCTCATGAGATCACCTCTTTCCTCTCGTAAATGTATCATTCTTTTTCTTCTAAGCAATAATGATGTCTTATTTATCAGGTGGAAGAGATTGATTTGTTTGGGTCACATCAGATGCCTGGGTTGCTGAAGACTGATATCGACTCTCTGGTCTGGAGCAGTGTATTATAGTTGTACATTTATATATATATATATATATATATATATATATATATATATATATATATATATATATATATATATATATATATATATATATATATATATATATATATATATATATATATATATATATATATATATATATATATATATATATATATATATATATATATATATATATATATATATATATATATATACACACTTTAATATATGCATTGTCATTATTAGATTGCCCTTTTACTTCATGCCTGTAATTCTGCTGCTGTTTAGAAATATTCTATTGTTAATCCAGATTTTTAATATAAATAGATTTTTTTATTTGTGCCTGTTCTATATAGATAATTTTAGGGTTTGATGGTAGAAGTATGCATACTTTTTCATTCAGTCATTTTCATCCATGTCAAACTCTAGTGTTTTGTTTGTGCAGGAACATCTTGACACAAAGCATGTATTTCAGCCCCAGTTTTAAGTTTGATGATGTTTTTTTTTTTTTTTTTTTAAATAACATTTGCACAGAGGCAATGAATGTAGTGTTGCTGTGAAGGGAAAAATGCCAGTTACAGAAAACCCTCCATCTCACCAAATGTGTATTGTTAATGTCAAATGCTAATGTGAAAACTCTTTAAATTCAGAAAATCTGAATTTAGCTGGAGCATTACATCCTGCCATTCCCTGCAATGTACTTTGTTCTTTTAAAGGGGAAATGAATGTAGTGGGGGGAGAAATGTTTGAATTTCCGTATGTTTCTGTGAATCAGGGATTTACACACAAAATAAACATATTTGAGAAAAATTCTCCTGCGTTACATCGTATCAAAGATAGTATTTATCTGTGTTTGACCATCCATTCTTTGTTGAAACACACTGATGTATCGGTGAGGGACGTTCACAGAGAAGCATTTCTGTGAAATTACAAGAGGAACCTTACAGAAACTGTATAATCATGTTATTGGGCATCATGCATTTGGAAAACATGTTTCTTCCATTTCCTGGTCTGTATAAACACTGTTTCTTGCAAAATATTGAGTTTCAAAAGCATGTATGAATAGGTATAAATATAGGTAATAGAACCACTATCACCTTGTGCTTCTGAGTGTGAAATTGTGTGTAAATACCCTACAATTCTCCAGTCTGTTTTTAATGTTGCATTCTTGTGAATTGGTACATTGTTGTGTTTACATTTCATTGTATAACATTTTAATTATGTAGGTAGTAAGAGCTGAAATATACTCTTATGGTAAAACATACATTTTAACCCTGGGATGGTAAACGTGGAGGTGAAATGAATCAAAGCAGTAACTGAATATTTCCTAATAGTCTCTGAATTGTGAAGTACCCTCTAGTGTTGACTGAGAGGATTGTCGATCGGGAGATTTTTAATTTGTACACAAATTAATTTTATGTTTTATTGCTCTTGTCCGTTTGCATTCCTCCATTTGTCTAATCTTCCTTTATCAATTTATTCATGCATTAAGAGCATTCTGAAATGATCTACAGGTAAGAGCGAAATAATAATAAAAAAAGATTGTGCAACCGTTTGTTTGAATGTTCTTTTTTGTTTATATTTGAGGTTTTACGGTAATGGTCATTTAATGATGTAATTTTGAATGGTATCGGTTTAGTCACGCCTCTTTGGACCCTCATTCACAGTCTAGACCAGCGAACGCTACGCAACAACTACTTTGTTTCGTGGCTGTTTTTCGTTAGTCACTGCCTCCAACAACCTACAGTTGTTTTCTTTGGCTCGCGCACATTTGCAAACGGTGAGTAATGCTGTGATTCTTTTTGGAAAGATTGCGTCCAAACAAAGTGACTTTTTTATGAAAGTGAAAGAAACGCGACTTCTGCATGCTCGTGAATTATTCGAGAGATTAATGGGTTATAACGAGAGATGATTTCTGTTGATCTCGTTTAACTCGGTCTTCGCATTGATTCATTTCTCTTTGTAACGTATCTGACTATAATCTGTTGCATCTTAGCTCGGTGATTGGCATGATTCTACACTCACGTTGAATATTTTGGGAGATAACTCGAGGTAAGTTAGCAGATACGAGCTTTTTTAGGAAGTTTGAGTAAGTATGTTGAAATAAAGAGGTTTAATTAATGCACAGAGAGACTAACTTAGTTGAGCTGGTGAAGGGAGGGGTCAAAACGCAGCTCGTCGAAGTAAGGTTACTAGTAAACGAGTCACAATTCTAGGAAATACACAGGAAAGATACGTGCTACGTGTAATGAAGGTGTTTTGTTGAAAGACTATTACCCTGATAACGTTATATTTGTCTTGAAAATTGACACTATATTGAAGAAGTCCTGTTGACATCAGATGACAGTGAAAAACAGATCCTCTCTGAGATGTGCTCTGGTTTTGTTTTCCTAGGACAAATAACAATGCAACTTTGTGTTCCTTGTTGAAGAATTCAGTTTAATTTTTAATGATGTTTTTAATGCACTTACATTGAATGAGGACTGTTTCAAAACAATGCAAAGGCAACATAAGCACGTATCAACCTAGTGGTTCATACAGTTTGTGCACTATATGACAAGTATTCTGAATTCAGTTGTTACAATGACTTGAAATATAGTGCACAAATCAAAATTTTTATATAATAGGACATTCAAGGCATGTCGGAATGATTGTAATTACGTGTTGGTGCATTCACCAACTTCACTAATTACAATTACAGTCATGCCATGGATGGCACCACAAAGTTCCTCAAGTAATTAGTACACAATGAATGTAGAATGTGAATGAAATTTGTATTTTTCATTTACAATAAAACTAGCTAAGTTGCATGTTTAAAAGACGATTGTATTGTAAATCGCGATGGAAGTATGGATTTAGTTTACAGTACCTTCATAAACTGAATAAAATTGTGGTGTCAGTCAGGAGTTAGTAACCAATAAAGCACACTAGACATAAGTAGCGAACTTCATCCATCTTGTTTACTCTTTACTTCCACACATTACACAATACATTTCAAAATAGTAGTCACAACACAATTTTACCCATTTAGAGCCGCACCGACAACCGACACATCCACACATATCCAGAACAGGACACATCAGATCTAAGTAAGATATAACCAACTAGGCTTCTGAACATCACGTTTAGCTCTAGACCATCTAGTGGTATGAGTGTGTATATAGTGAGCAGTGTTCTCAGCCGGAGTTGTTGGTGTGCATGGAAATGTAGTGAGATTGGAAGCATTCCAAGTCTTTTCATCACTAAGAATGTATGTACCCACCAGGTCTTTTGGCAACCATGAGTGTGTAAACTGTGTCCCTTAGGAAATTCCATGGAAACATTGTACTTTTTCATTTTGTGTTGCAGCTGCGTAACCCTTTGAAAGTGTAAGTGATGTGAAGGCCAAGCATGGTAACCCATACTTGGAATTTTTCCTTTGCATTTAACGCATCCAAGTTAGTGCACACATTAGTAGTTGCACACTCACTGCAAACCGTGGACACTTGGGGAGCGATTGAGGGTTAGGTGCCTTGCTCAAGAGCACCTGCCGATATTAACCCCCTGGAGTCTGAGCTGTTTTGGGGCATTTTAGGAGTTTTGACATGTTCTGACATTTGTGCTTTTTTCAGTTGCTTATAAACATATTAATGGCAAAAGTGTAATTACACTGTATTCAGCACAAACTGGGCTACCATAATACGTGAGCAACATGTATGTACATGCTTGTAATTTTGACAGAATAATGTTTATGCATGGTTTTTGAAAAAACAAAACATTTGTTTTAAAATTAAGGCCTCAAAACACACAATAGATATGCGACCACAATACTTAGCCTAATGGGTGATGTTGCCTAGAGTTTTTGCTTCAAACTGATGTGAGAATCATTGCGTCTGCTAATTCATATAAAACAATACATTGATTTACATTTTGAAAGACACTTTTTCTTTGCAAAGGCCGTATGCGAAGGGGCGTGAATGTTCATGAATAATGCTGTGAATCACACCTGAGAGAACAAAAGATTGCATAATGAGCTGCATAATAAATGAGCTCAGGTTGTTTGGGGGTGGAGAAATATAAATTAAGTGAGATTTTGCTTAAAACAAGCAAAATTATCTGCCAATGGGATAGGAAAAATAATCTTATTTCTGTCTATACCAGTCTGACTGTAACCATTAGACCATGACTTCCCTGTTGTCTTTGAAGAACAGTCATGTCAGTTGGCGGGTGCACAGGAGCAGATTGCAAAATAGACAGCCTTGTGAGTATCTGCCTGTCATAAAGGAGCTGAAAGGGTGAAGTACCAGTTGTGGCACAGTACACCCCCTGCAAGAAGACAGTTACCACAGGTTTCCATGGCTGATGTTGCTGGATGGCCAGCACACTTAAACCTCTCTACAGCACCGTTAGTTTGTCGGGTAGTAGAGAGAGGAATGATGGTGACGAATATTCCTTCCAGAAAAGCAGCAAAAGATGCAGATTGTACTCAATGGATTTCCATGGTGGCTGAAAACTGATAACAGAAGCTAAACCAGTGTGAGTAAAAGAGATATCATAGCAAACCTGCGGTGTGAGGCAACATTGTCAAATATACTATAATAAACTATATCCACAGCCACTTTCTGCCATGGTCTATTTGGCAGCGGCACCAGCTGGAGAGGAGCAAGATGTGACTTGACTGTTTTGTCATTGAGCTGACATGCATGGAAAGAACGGACAGCATCTTGAACCTGAGGATCCGTCCCTGGCCACCAATAGAGAGCACGAAGGCATTGTTTGGTTCTTACCTCTCCCTGATGTCTTCTGTGTGCTATGGAGACCAGCACAGATCGAAGAGCAGCAGGTACCAATCAGCCGTTGTCCTTAACAGAGTTCCAGTCAAAGTTTATAGCATGGCAACAACTCTACGTCCAGTCTCTTGGCTCATGAAGTTTGGTTAGAGCAGGGCAGGAAGCACATGCAGCATCAACAGGCAGCAGAAAAGCAACAAACCCCTCCTCAACATCATCAATAGCAGCTGGAGCAACAGCATTATCTGCAGGAGAAGCAGGTAAGGGCAAACATGATTGACTGATTTGCAGGGGCATTTTGAATTGCCTTTACACGTGATTCTTCAGAAAGAATGACCTAAGATCAGCATAACTTTTCTTTACTGAGCTGCAGGCCAGCATCTTCTAGTCGTTGTAATGTCACATTTGTGGTGGAAATGTTGTCCAGGTAATTTTCAAGCCAGACAGAATGATGGTCATCATCATCTGAAATGGCATAGGTTCTGAAGCCAGTCTGCAATGAACGTGACAAAAACGGACCAGTCCGTCGTGAATGATAAAGGCTGTGAGGTCACTACTGTCCTCATGCAGTGGCACTTGGTAGAAAGCATTAGTCAGGTTGATGAAAGAGAAATAGGTAGAACCTTTTAGAGCAGAGAGTAGTTCATTCATGTTTGTCAATGGAAAAGAGTCCATGATCACTGTATAACAACAATTAGAGACACCCATGCAGAGGCGTCGATGTGTTCCATCACCCCAGCTGCTTGCAAGTGATTTTATTCCTTTGACACAGCACTCCGAACAGAGAGTGGCAGACGGCGACAGGTGTGACAGTGTATAGTTTTTAGCACATCCAAACTCCGTTGACTCGACAACAGTGCATTGAAAGACTGGTACAGGAGAAGCAGACATAGGAAGGGCATTAGGAGGCAGGACTTTGTTACAGCAACTTCTGGCAATTCAATTTCACGGACTTTGCGCATATTTGATTGCGCTGTTTAGCATAATGATTTCCTGTTTTCTTTTGTTGTTTGATTGACATTAAATCACAGAATATTAGGTCCTGCCCTTTAAGAGCTGCACGGACCCACTACAGTGTAACACATTTCAAACTCAACTCTGCATACGCTCACTAAAGACATATCCAACTGTGTTTACCCGAATACTCGTCAGGTTATGACAATACTAGTCATATTTTTGACCATTTAAACCCAATAATCCGCGAAATTGACGAGTCTGACGATCGCATGCTGTCTGAGTGAAAGTCGTGTGCGTGGCTGCGCGCGCTTCAGGTCAAGAGTCCGGCAGCGCGAGCACGTTACCGCGTTGTGCTTTATTTTCTCATGCATGCGTTTCTGTTGCTTCCTTTGTCATGCGCTGCGTGTATATATTTGAGTCTTCTGCTTATATTTGAGAGCTCTGCACACACGTCCTGGCTCTTGGTGTCACACATCGACGCAAATACTGCTCTTAATAGGGCGCTGTCAGTCTTAAAGTACCGGTACTAATAACATTTCCTGTCGTACCATTTTTAATAGCAGGGTAACATGATACGTTTCTAGTACCGGTATATCGTGCACTAGTTTCCCCTTTGTTCTGCGTTTTACTGTCTGTTGCACCTCTTGTACAGAGCCGGAATTTGAAATGGATTTAGCCTGATTGGCAGCAGATTCAATCTGGCTTGCTATCGTAACAGCCAATAAAGCACAGGAGTGGTGAACTTCATCCATCTTGTTTACTCTTCACTTCTGTTCTCCACATGTTACACAACACTAGTCACAACAACACAATTCTACTTATGAACACAACAAAAATTATGACGCAAAACCACATCTGATGCAGATTCTTTAGCCTATGTATCATTTTGAGGAAATAAAGTAAAAATCTCTTGCTGCTCTTTTTTGTAGAAAAGGTACATCATCGTCTTGCTCGGAGCAAAGTGATTTGAATGCACAATCATGTGTCTTGTTGTGACATGTTGTCTTCCCAACAATACAAACTTGAATGCACCGTAAATTTAAATTTCATTTTTGGGTAAATTATCATTTGAATGTTTTAGATGATCTGTTATTTAGTTTATCATTCCTAATTTGTATTTGCAAAATGATGATTTACTGTAAACAAGGACAAGGAACAGGCTGATTACATTGGAGCTTAGAATTTCCTGGCTTAGGTCCACTGTTTTCACTATTGTCTCAGAAATGATGTTGTGTCTTTACTCCAAGAACACATTGTGTTATTTACTCATTTCTACCTAGACCATTGGGCCATGCTTTCATTTACGTAACTGATAGTTCTCAAGTTGTAATATTGGATTTTGGGCAGTCACAGCATACCCTGTTGGGATCTTACAAGACAACTAGAGGTCATGTACTGAATCTGTTACTGTCTTGGAAAATACTGCAGTGTGCTCTTCCCTCACTAGACAGTCACGAGGTTATTCAGGCAGAGGTTTTGTTACCAGGGTTTCTGTGCCCATGTATAACCATTTTATGTGACCTGGTATATGGGTCAATGACGTATAATGATTTTCAACTGGCCGATTTTAAAATACAAAAAATAATATCTATTGCAATTGTTCAAACATTAAGAATGTTGTGTACACTTAAATTCATATTAAAATATCAAATTAAGTGATTTTTACAGTTTTTTCATCTAGATGAAATGGCCGTGGTCTTAAATGTCATGCAGTTTAAGATAACTCATGACCGTGATTTATCTTAAAATTAATTTATTTCCTTAACATGCTTAACATTTTTTTACAAGCTCTCTTTAATTAAAGTGCTTATAAACAAAGTATCTTTTGAGTTTTTGCAAAAGATGATTTCACATTTTTATTTTTCATTTCAGAGTTGCCTTCTTAAATGTAGTTAACAGACTTGTTTTTCTTGTAAATTGCATAAAACTGATAATTAATAAAAATACCATTCACTTAAGCATTCTGTATCAGTGATTTCTATTTTAGCCACAGAAATTTGATATTTTTTATTTTTATTTAATACAGTTATTGCTATTATTAGTCGCACCACATGACATGAAGATCTCGAATATTATTAAAAATCTATTTAAAAAGATCAATAAACATTTCATACAAAAATAGATTTAAACCATATTTTATTAATTTCACAGAATTGTTTTAATGAACATAAAGAAACATTTTATAATATTTTTAGAAAAATCAAGTTGCAAAAGAATGCAACATTTCCTTTAACTTGACAACGGAGACGATGGAAAAGAATCATTTTGATTTAATTTTGATCAGAACCATGTATTATCGTGTAATAATGTCTTGTCATGAACAGTTTTGAGTAAATGCTCATTTGTGACCCTGGAGCTCAACACCAGTCATGAGTCTCACGGGTATATTTGTGGCAATGGGTCAAAATGATCGATTTTTCTTTTATGCCAAAAATCATTAGGATATTAAGTAAAGACCAAGTTCCAGGAAGATATTTTTGTAAATTTCCTACCATAAGTGTAAATGTATATAAAAATGTAAAAATAGTAATATGCATTGCTAAGGACTTCATTTGGACATCTTTAAAGGCAGGGTCCAGGGTCACACTTGTGCCTTCTTGTGAACAAACATTTAATTAAACTTGACCAGCATCATGCTGCTGATTTTTTAACACACCTTCCTATTCTCCTGGCAAGATACTCTGCTCCTGCTCTTGAGTTAACACGCTGCGTCGCTGCCTATGGCCAGCGTTTATTTCTTTTCTTTGCTTGGCAGTGCCATCTGTTAAAATAGACGTAAATAGGTATAAATGAATGAATAATAAATTACTCATAAATGCATAATTACTCAAATGCCCTAAATTATTATTTTCATTTGTCTGAAATGTTTGTAAATGACCCAAATTGGATAAAAATCTATTCCAAATAATACTAAAATAAAGTACTTTACATATATAAACCATCGATTGAATATAAAAGCACAAACCCTGCCAATCTAGGACATGTATCTATCATGGAAAACACTCTGCAGTGGTCGCACCACATGATATTTGGTCGCACCACATGATATCTTTAAATTCACTCAAAATTTACAGGCATAGAATTGGCCACCTAAACAAAACAAGCTAGAGTCTCACAAAAGGTCACTATGAAATTTATAATAAA
This sequence comes from Paracanthobrama guichenoti, assembly GCA_018749465.1. Lineage (NCBI taxonomy): Eukaryota > Metazoa > Chordata > Actinopteri > Cypriniformes > Gobionidae > Paracanthobrama > Paracanthobrama guichenoti. Next base: position 46,427,586 of record CM031945.1, read on the forward strand.
AATATATATTTGTAGAAATAACTTAATACTCATTGTTTTTTTGAGGTCGCACCACATGATATCCAAATGTGGTAACTGCATACCAGCCGTTAAAAGGTCATTTTTTTCCAGATTTGAGAGAGGGTTACAAACCTGCGTGCTGCTTCAATGGGTCCTTGGCAAATTGGTATATGATGCAGCTTCCTGTCTCTGAATGGATTTCAACACAAAGTCCAAAAATTGGTAGTTTCTTGATGGTCGCACCACATGATATTTCATAAAATGGACATCATCGGACAATGTTTGTTTGTATATTATGAAAGAAATAAAAAAACAAATGCTTTTGAAATGTTGTGCAGGATTACAAAACACTTTGAAAATCATGCCAAATAGTGAAGAAAATAAATTTAGAGTAATTTCAAAGATGTTTCCAAACCAAGTTATGGTTGGACGGTCACACCACATGATAGTTTGACACTTTAAATAACAGAAAAATTACAAATAACAAATGTTTTTTGAAAAATGAAAGTGAGTACATACATGGGAGAGGTACTACATATATATGGTATCTTTTTATCCATTTAAACCAGTTTTTAAGTTGGAAAATGCTGTCGGACAGAAAATGTAGGCATCACGTCATTGACCCATATATTAAAAAACATTTAAGGGCATATTTCATTGTATAAACCAACCATCTAGATAATAGAGAACATGAAAACTTAAGTTAGCAAATAGTTATCCAAAACTCTGTTTGAATGTAGATAAAGACTGTTGCAGACGGCTATCTTATCGTCTTTTTACACAGACTAGCATAATCTGTTGCAGTACAAACTCAAGCAAGAAGGTAATGAAATGGCAAATTGTGGTAATTGTTTCTAGAGAAAGCACCCTGAAGTGATCTGCCAGAAAATGCTACTTAGATGTAAATTAGAGTTCAAAGCCTCTTGACACAATGGATTTGGCCTTTTTAACTATACAAGTCAAACGCATTTCTTTCAAAAATCATATTTTGCATATCCCCCCCCATTTTTATTTATTTTTTTTACACAGAGATTGGTAGGTCTATTAGTAAAATCCGTTAACTTTAACAACCCTAGTTGTATTACAGGTAATGGTGACCGTTTGCATGACTGTAACCCAAGAAGTATTAAAGATATCTTAGATTCATGTTCTTAAGCTTTTCTTCTAGAATCTTCATTTTTAAGGCCCTGTATGGCTCAATTCCAGAGATATGGGGATCTCAATGTGGCACCATGAATAAATTGATTAAATGTACACATTTTCATAAAATAAATTGGGTCACTTTGCATAGAGCTGAAACTTATTTATTTTAAAGAGGAGTGTCTAAAGAACAAATAGTATAACTATAAATGTATCTTGTTGTTTCCCTGTATCAAAACAGTAGCACGGAACATACCTGAATGCTATTTTTAAGGCATCTGAAATAAAACAAATCTATTTTGGGATAAAAAAAAAAAAAACACGTGCTGTTTTTATATATATATATATAATTTGTTGAAAACCCACCCTTGCAGGAGGAAACTGCCATATTGGTTTTGATCAGCTGTTTCCTGGTTGGGTTCTATGATTGAACAGAAGGTCCCTGCCTCCCTGTTTTCCTCCTGCTATTCTTTTTCTCAGGGCTATATGGAAACTTGGATACGTTACCAAACTGTTCCAGTAATAATCTGACATTTCAAACATGATCTCCACCCTTCTTGCAAAACTAAGATGTCCCTGTTTTTCTTCTTGTATTTCAGCATTTCGATATATTTAAAATAGGCCTGTTAACTTGTATCAAACTTGTTGGTTTTTGTGATTTGTCCAAGTTCAGCCATGGCATTTTATCAGGTTACTTGTGGTTTAGTTTTTGTGGGGCAAGTGAGTTTGAATATAAAGAATTTTTGTTTAGATTTAAGACAGTTTTAGGAATAGTTCATGCAGAAATGAAAACTGTTTACATACCCTCATGTCATTACTAACCTGTATGACTTTCTTTTGTGGAAATATTGTCTTTTATATCATGGAACATACAAAAATTGTATTAGTTATAAAATATTAGTGAAATTAAGTTATTTAATGAAAACTTGAATTACACTTTTGATTATGCTTTTAAGCACAATCGGGAGTAAAATATCTATTCATAGATTATAGCTGGGAAAATGATCTCTTTGGCAGTAAATTGTACTTGATAATTTCAAGAAGTATCATTTGTCTTTTTGTTCAGTGCTTAAACGATGAACAATGAGAATGTTTATGTCATTTAAGTATTAGTTACTTTTCTGAGTATTGAGCGAAATATGTCCTTAGCTCAAATGTGTTCTAAAACCAATTGAGTCTCTCAGAGTCTTACATGCCACTGGAGAAAGCTGTGTTTGTGCTTTTCATTCATGCCGCTTAATGCAGTTGTAACAGCAGGGGCCTGAGTCAGAGCTGTCCTTGGCCTCTGAAACTGTAGGCTGGATTCAATAGTGTGCCATCACTATGTGTAGAAACATCTATAGCTAAAGAATGTAGGCGTCAAGAGTCCAGACCTTGCAGAGGTTTTAGTCATTGTGTGTACTCATTGTCATTGTAGGAACATTATGCTGCAGGCTGTGATGCATACAAACTCTTTATTATATTTATCCTTCAGTTTATATCCATTTAGCATGTTGTCCTCTGGGAAAATATGGGCAGGAGTGGGCATGTTATTGGGCGAATGCAGCTGAGGTTGGTGTGATGTTTTTTCAGTGTTGGACTGGTGTTATAATCATTGTTTTATTCCTTAAGTAGTGTAGTTGTTAGTTGCATCTCATAACTCCTGTTTTGTTGGAAATGTGCATTCATCAAATCGTTAAAAGGCAATAAAAGCTGTGCTGCTCACTTCCTGTGTACTTTACACACTAGACCTCTTCAGGTGCTCTCTTGAGCGCAAACAAACAGCAAATTGTCACCCACGCAACATTCCCACCTCCAGACTTGCCATGCCATCCTGTTTCACAGTCCGTCCCTCTCCTGGACATGTCCCGCAGCTGTTTAGCAACTCAACCATCCAGATGGAGAGCATTTATATTCCCTTTATCTCTCCATCACTGCTGTATTTATAATCACTACCTTCACAGAAGCTCCGCCCTCCATAGGCCCTCCAGGTAGATTAAAAGGGGGGGGAGGTGTTTGACGCAAACAAGGCTACGCTTCCTCACAGAAGTACAAGCAGTGCCTGTCTGTACCTGAGCACACTGTTGTTGCTGGTGAGTAGCCCGGTCACACCAAGGGTAGAGATGAGATTGATTTCAGAGCTGCTTGTTATTACAGTTGCTAGATCAGGTGCAGATTAGTAAATCAGCAGTTAAATACTGTGCATAACTGTCTGCTGGTGACGTCCACTTGTAATCTGCCTGCGGAGGTTGTTGATCCCACCCATCAAGCCTGGAGGGAATATTGTCAATGCCACTAAAATGCTGTAAATTGAGATTCTGTGTACTTGAAGACATAATTGTTTACGGCCTTTGTATGCTTTGTATGTTCTGTGTGCTTCATGTGAAGAGTATGCTAAACATTTGGCTTGAAAGCTCTAGATATTGACGTTAACAACACACACAACCTTGTGACCATACGTTGTTAAACTAATTATTTGTTGCTGTTGTGAGCAGCTTCTTTCATCATTGCTGCCATGACATGTTTCCTGTTACATGATGTCAATGCAAATGTACATCATTCTGCCCCACTGCATGTTTTTTTCCCTGAAAATGTTTTTCTTTGAGCGTGCAGAGCTTGTGGTTGAAATCACATTTTGTCTGTAAAGACCTGCTCTATAGTGCTATTTTGCATAGTGGCATGGCATAGTTTAGGGTCTCTGCTCACAATATGGCGTAGTGCCCCTATTGTGATTGGTTGGGGCCAGTCCAGACAGAGTTATTTGCCTACGCTAGCAGACTTTTCAACAGCAAACTCTGGTTAGAGGTAGAGTTGATGGGGAAATTTCAGTAAATTCCATAGCTGACCTTATGTTAGAGGTCTGTGTGCTCATCCTGAGGTCATGCCTTCCTCCCTCTGTTGATCTTTGTCTAATAATGCGTTAACTCTTTCCCCGCCAGAAAGTTGCCAGTCACCATCTGCATTTTTTTATCATTTTCATGGTTTCATGACCCCCAGAATATTTTGTTGTATGAATATCTGAACATGCAATATGTCAAAAGAAAGAAGAGACCCTCTGCTTTCAAACAAACAGAATTGTTTTTATTCTAGTTTAATGCATTCATTTTTATCAACACTTGAATATGGGTGTTTTATAGAAAAGCAATATTTTGAGCAGAAAGCTCAAATCACGTTTTTGTCAAAGACTACATCCAGATTGGATTCAAAACCACAGACGAATATGGATGTGTGGATTGAGTCCATCCAAGTCATTGCTCGTCCTGGGTCGATGTTTCATTCGGTATTATTAAGAACCAGTTTTGATTTATATGC